>LPNX010616889.1:275050-298270 GCA_001517045.1 Pseudotsuga menziesii
TAGAACGCTTCTCAGAGTATTATTGGCTCTCGATCGATGTGACTGAACTGACAGTCCTATTTCCATGATGAGTCAGTTTTCTGATGGGTTACTCATTGTTATTATGTGCCATTCCTCCTGATGGTTTCCTGGGGTGGTTGTCACGGTATTACTGGGTAATTGTATGTTATAATGTCTTTTGATTCAGATGAATAACAAAGGCAGGTTTTTTCTTCTTGGAAAAAAAAAAAAGAATTTAAGGATTCTTGCATGAAACATCAATGGTGTATCGATAAATAAGTTATTTATAATTACACTTTCTGTTGATCATTTTGATTTATTTTTGTTTTTGGAAATTTGGGAATGTAAATGTTGATGGAAATATATATTATGCAATGAGTTATATAAAGAATTTGTGTAGAATTTCAAGGAGAAAGGAAATTTTTATACGTAGTGTATTTGGAGAGATCTATGTTTAAACATGTAAATGATTTAGAAAATATTTATCGAAGTGAATAGAGAAAGAAAAACGATTTTTATAATTGCTTGCTACTTTGCTTCTCTTTATTTTGAAAGATATAAAAGATTAAACATATCACACGATGAACCTTACATGTTCATAGCAAAGGATATTTCATATGTACAAGCGGGAGAGATAATTTTAGTTGAGGATTTTAATGCTATAACGGGTTGTAGGCAAGCAAATATGTTCAGGGTAGAGATTGTGTGTGGATGTGTGGATGGAAGAACTTGACATAAAGGAATTAAGTGCGAAGGGTTGCTCAAGGATTTCAATGGATATATGAGACATCACAATGATGGTTTTAAACACTTACTATCTTTTTTAAGTGTTTTTTTATCTTGATTTGTAAGGGCACTTCACATTTTATTGGGATGGGAGGATCCACTTGCAGGGATGGGAGGATCTGCTTGTGCACTTCTCAATGATATACTCAATCAAGTCATATGAAACGAGTTTCCTTTAGATTGGTAAGTTAACAAAGTGATACATATCAACAAATGCAACAATATAAATGATATAAGAAATTATAGAACCATCACAGTTAGAGGCATCTTTTCCAAGCTATTTGGCCCCATTCAAGAGAGTAACATAAATAAATGAGCAGGAAAAAATGTCAAGGCTCACTGGCTCTCTCTTTCGTTGATTTTTTGTGTAAACATTCAACCATTTCCCACCTAGTAACTCTTAGAGTTATTGTCAAGAAAGCACAAGCGAAAGACAATGGTATCAAGAAATGTAATAATATCTATCTTTGATTTGTCGGTTTTGCCAAAGCCTTAGGTATAATGCCTCAAATAAAATTTTAGGAGAGAATGGAGAAAGTAGGAATTTCGATTAAGTGGAGAGAAACCACTTTCTAGTTATATGAATAGGCTATCATGCAATTGGGGGTACTAATAAATGATAAATATGGAAGAAGGAAAGCCGAAATAAACAATGAGAGATTTGTTGGTTTTGTCTAAGCCTTAGGTATAATGCCTCAAATAAAATCCTAGGAGGGAATGGAGAAAGTAGGAATTTTGGTTAAGTGAAGAGAAACCACTTTCTAGTTATATGAATAGGTTATTGTGGAATTGAGGGTACTAATAAATGATAAATATGGAAAAAGGAAAGCCAAAATCAACAACAAGAGATGACAAAAGGATGTTCCCCTCTCCAACATTATTTGGAAAATTCATAGGTTAGTTAAACAATTAGATCAAGAAAAATGGCAAGGAGAAATATACATACAAAGATGTTCCCTCTCTCCAATATTATTTGGCATATTCATAGGTTAGTTAAACAATTGGATCAAGAAAAAAGGGGGAGGAGGAATATATATATAACCTTATGTTGTGCTATTGAAAAACCACAAAGATAGTTATTGAAAAACCACAAAGATAGTTTCTAAAAACATATGCATGTTATAAACAAATTTTGTTACTATAAAATGACTTTTAATAATAAAAAAATAATGATAATAGATACTTTAATAAGGATATAACCACCACCCATTGTTGACAAATTTGAGGTACTTCCTTCTTACAAATAATGGGCCTTGAATTTACTTTAGTTATAATTGGAACTATTGTGTGGAGAAATGGGCAATAGGGTGTGAAAAGGTCATCTATTATGTGCAAAATAAATTTAAAAAAAATTCAACTATAAAATTAAAAATGGAAATTATTTTTATAACATTAACGCAAACAATAATTTTGTATGGTTAACCTTTGGGCAAAAAACCTTTTAAATAAAATCTTTAAAAAAGTTAAAGAATTAAAATTTACAATTTTTTTTAAGTCAATATGTAATTTATATTTTTCATTTTTTGTGTTTTAATATTTTATTTGTGTCGGCTATCAAAATGTGCCTAAATGTGACTAAGGTGACAGGATCTCCCCCATAGTCTATTTGAGAACACCTCATGCCCCCATACTCGATTTGAGAGCACCTGGCTTCTCTTCATGCAATAAAACAACCATACTTTAGAAAGATGTATAAAAAAAAAATTAATTTGTCAAATCATGTTTCCTTGTTAACTTTTCCAAACTATTAAGAAAAAATGTTTACTTGGTCAAATCATGCTTCTAAGGGTGTTAACTGATCCAAATGATAAAGATTTAAGAAAACTTAGGTCAACATTTTTACCATTAAAAAAATATAAAATTAATTAATTAATTTTCTTAACATGTTCAATAAATCAAGAGAAAAAATAATTATATTATTATTATTTTAGTTCATTTCTCTACACATAATTGGAGGAGTCCAAAAGATTCATTAATATATTGAGAAAATGTCTAAATATTAAAGGATTTAGATATAATAACCATTTTTTATAAAAAATTAGTTTTTATTTTTATTTTATAAAATAAAAATGCAACTATATTTTGATAGTGATTTTGATGATAGAAATAATTTAACACTTTTAAAAATTCCTTTAACACCCAAAAATAAACTTAATGGCTCTAACCTAAATCCCATTATATTTTTCCAAAATCATGCCTAGAAAAGGCGAAGGAGCGCGGTTGTTGCGTCTCACTGGAGGAGACGTTTCGAATAGTTACATAACCTCATCCACTGCTTTGTAATCTCATGTCTATCTCCGGCAATTCTCTTCGGCACTTTTTTTTTAAAATGACCTAAGGCGACTGCAACTTTTCTGCAGCAAAGTTCTGATGGACAATCGCAAGGATTATTTTGAAGAAATTCCTGCGACAGAACCTGAGAACCATGACTTCTCAGCCCTGGTAAGTGGGTTGGCTTTTTCTTCTCACAGGAGTCCATGCATTTCTAACTCCCATTGGATTCTTTAACGTCAATATGTTGGATTCTTTATCAAACGGTCGAAGGCATCGCAATTTAATTGATGAAGTTCATACAGGATCATATAGCAAAACAAATGTTACGTCCAGAAATACTTAGAGACTTTCATGGAAGATATATGAAAGATAAACTCGGTAATTATTATTTTTAACTATACGAACTTCAATTTGGTTCTTGGTTTTCTCTATTTCATAGGATTTCATGACAAATATGAAGATTGTTGAAATCTGAATATGAAAATATTATATGTTGGCAAATCGCAGAGAAAACCAGCGAAAAGTATTATTTATCATTATTACCAAATGACAGACATTCTCAACTAATTAAGGTATCGTTCGATGCTGTTCCACAAGCTGAGGCTCTGAACAAGGTTGGGCCTTGGAGCAAGATTTATGATGACACTCCTCCTCCTCAGAGGAGATTTGTTCCCAAGAAGGTTGAGCCTGGGAGCAAGATTTCTGAGGCGCCTCTTCCTCCAAAGAAGAATGAGAGGAGATCTGTTCCTGTTCCACCGAAGAAGGTTGAGCCTGGGAGCAAGATGTCTGAGGAGGCTCTTCCTCCAAAGAAGAATGAGAGGAGAGATGTTCCTTTTTCATCGAAGGATCACTGTATGTATCTTGAATTGAGTTTTATTTTTATTTTTATGTTTTATGTTTATAGTAGTTTTTTTTTAAATAAAATCAAAATATACATTCATAAAAGTTTTGATACACAAGACAAAGGCTATAGAAAACAATCTACCAACACAACCCAAAACATCCAGGAAAGGGACCCAAAACATAACAAATTTCCTTTGAATTCTTGAATCTATTGTTTATGCATATTTCTTGAGGATGTGCTGTGAAGAGTTGGCTTTTCTGGTCAAGTTCATTTCCATTTCTTCAATTCCTTTGTTATATATGTCAGGACATTAAAAACCTTCCTTCGATTACATTAGAAATCTTTCTTTGATTATAGCTTGCATTAACTGAAGCCTTAGCTTAAAAAACATGTACGTTCGGTCCATCCAACGGACCAACAACGAAGTTAACCATAGAGACTTCGTTGTTGGTCCGTTGGATGGACCTAACGTACATGTTTGTTAAGGATGGCCCTAACTGAAATGGGGATTAAAGCAATCCCATCTACTAGAGGCATTCCATAAAATCCCATCTCCAATTAGTGGAGTCAATTCATTATTTGTACCCAATGTGTAACACCCAATATTAGTTGACAGAGTTTGCATATGCATTTCTTTCAGAATTACTAAGGTTGCTCTTAGTGCAGGAATTCTATTTCTTTATTTATCTTGAACTCGTACATCCATATAGTTTGTGGTTGGATCACATGAATAGGGATCAAAGGGTTGAGAGATAGCAATAGAATGGAAGACAATTTGAGTATATGAAAAAAGCATAGACAGTAGAGCAGCCCAAATAGCCTATCGACTTAATCAAATACATAACCTATATAATTCGCCTATAAAACTGCAGGAAATCATCCATAATTACATATATGCTATGAAACTGCTAAAACTACCTTCTTAGTTGGTGAAAAGCCTTACTAGGGTAGGGAACAGTGAAGCAAGATAGAAAGCTAGCCTACATAGCACTTTAAGTTAATGCCCAAATAGTTTAACACCCAATAAATAAATAATCCAGCAATTTTAGAGCCAACATAACTACCAAATGCAGCAGCTAGAGCAATTGATCACTGGTTCATTGAGAACCTTAATAAACTTTAATTTTGAGTCCTTACTTGTTTTTCTATGTATCTAAAATATTTCAATTAAGATCCTTTCATTTTTGGATAACCATAGACTCCACAAAACATAGCAAGTCAAAGTTTCATGAGACATTACTTAGGTTTTGATAACCACACTGTGAAGCATTCAAAGTAAGGTATCTTTTTACTATTGCGTGGCCACACTAGTTTTGTAAAGGTACCATTTATGAACCAATGATCTACTTTGATTCTCCCTTTATTTGCCTTGTATACATGTTGTTTTTACCAATTATTACATGTCAAAGTCTTCCACTAAAGTCTTTCCTCACTAAATACAAAAAGGGTTTTATATTTCACTTGGTAGGATTAAACGAAGCTTTAGTGTCATAACATTAATTGAATTAAAATTCTTTACAATAATTTCCAAAAAGTTTAGAGAACATGTAGTCTTTAAAGATTTCGTTGAGCATGGTAATATGACTATTATTGTTTTCTTCAGATTACGAAAAAATAAATAGAAGGGAGAAGCGTATGAGGATGGAGGATTCTCCGATAAGGAAGAGATCGAGGTGGAATGATTAAAATAGACATTATGTTTACAAGTGTTACAATGGGTGATGTCTTTTTTGTAAATGAAAATTATTTGTTTATAAATATGTTGTTGCAGATTTGAAATGAATGAGTGGGAACTCTGTTAAACCAAAATTTAAGAATAAGTTTAGGATGTTGTGTTTCTTGGACTGTAGTTGTTTTATTTTTTTTATTTTGTTTTTATGATGGTTTATGTAGTTCTTTGCATAATGAACATTGATAGATTTTTATTTTTTTTTGGGAAATTTATATTTCAATATATATATTTAAAGTTTAATTGAGATATTTTGTATAGATTACTAACCTGATATTTATGTTTTTTTTAAATGAAAGGAGTCTATTTTTTGATAATGTACACTGGTTTTTTTAACTTTAATAAAAAGGTAAGATTTTTCTTCCTTGGAAAAAAAGAATTCAGGATGTAATCACTTATTAGAGCCTATTAATAAAAAAGGACTGCCTTTTAATACTATGCAAGCTTGGGCTTGTAAAACGTTTAATGGGAGTTTTGTCCTTGTGGCTTCACAATATTAAGCTATTTCGTTGTTAATTTACTTATAAATTGAATTTAGTGTGAAACCTAGAAATTTCTAGTAGTGTTAATTTGTTATTCTAGTTTTTCTACTATTTTATGAACTCAACTTTGCTATGAAGTCTTTTAGCTACATGCTTGTGATATGCAGTTCTAGTGGTTGATGTTTACATTACAATATATTAATTGTTTTTGGTTAGATCCCATGGGCTTTAAGCCTTACAACTTATGCCTAGGCGTTAACATTTCTTTTTGCATTACTATATCGTTGAAACATGTGTATATTTAAAAATAATAAGGTCTTTTCCCTAGGGTTTGATCTTAAATATTTTATTGTGTCAGCATAGTTTATTCCTTCTTTAGTATTCATATCATAAATCAAGGTCGAGGGGATTTGAAAGCCTCTCGCTTGTACAAGTATGCTTGTTTTCAATGGATGGTTTCGTGAGATTACATGGTGTAGCCATAAGGCTTAAACCCTAAGTTTAAAGTATTGTTTGCTTAATACACACACACACACACATATACATATGTGTGTGTGTGTGTGTGTCTATATATATAAACAGATAGATAATTAACTAGTTTGAAGTAACGTGATGACCCTAAGGGCGTGAATGATTATAAATTGAATGTCTTGTATATTTAGTCATGCGTATTTTGTTTAGCGTTTTCTTATACTTATCATTGTGTATAACATGGTGTAAAGAGAAAAGCCACAAGGATTTTCATAAGAGTTTAATGAATGACATGGGTTAGTTTCATTAAACTCTAACAAAACTAACTTGAATAATTTATAAGATAGAAAAGATTAGAAGAGATTGATAAAATTATCAAAATTTAGGGCTTCCAACTGCTTGAGAAACTTCCACTTTCTTCCTAGCCATTGACCTTGAACAGTCCAACTGCTTATTTCACATAACATCCCTGAGCCAAACCAAGCACACTAGAAAGTGAATAACCTAGGGTTCTATTTTCTATCTTCCTTATTACTACAGAGTAGTCATAAGGTTTTTGACTAGTTATGTGTAATTCCTGTAATTAATCCCCCTTAACACAGTCCCTCCTAGACAAACCATATTCTATTCATGGTTACTAAGCACTCAAGGAATTACAACTGAACCCTCTAGTGAACTAGGAACCATTATCTCCTGTTATGTTCACTCTCTGCAACTTTTCTTTTTGGAAAAATGACCCTTCTTCAAAATTTAGGTTGTTTTCTCTTAGTTGGGAAAAATGTGTGCTTTTCCTTCTCTTTTCCTTTTTTTGATATTATTTTCTTTCCAAGAAGCAATTAGGTTTTAGTTTCTCTCCATTTCTTTTTATTTTTAATTTACTGATATGTTTTTTTCTCACATTGTTCTAATTCTTCATTAACAATTTTGTATTAATTAAGAGGTCATTTCCCCTTCGTATTGTGCTTAGTCCCTATTTCAAGTGGTTATTCCCCAAAAAGTTAGAACATATAGTAAAATAATAATTTTATTTCTTATAATATCATACTCTAGAGTTCCTCAACACAACATCAAATAAAAACATTTAAGTCTAGGTGCCTTTGATGTTCTAAATTCTTTCGACTCGACATCAAATCAAAGGTAATTAAGTCAAAAAATTATTAATAGTCTAAAGTCTTTGAACTCAACATCAAAATCCCACCCCCCTACAAAAAAACATCGTCCTAGTGTTATCGTCTTTTAATTTCAACTTTGAAACAAAAAGGGTTGTGTTTCTCTCATGGCATCTTCCATTTCCCATATGGCCTTTCAGGACCAAAATTCTCCCATTGTATTTCTAGTTGGACAACAGTCTGTTTTTGGATCTGCATTTCTCTCTTATCTGGGATACAAAGGGGTTAGGGTATGAGCTCCCCTTCTAATTCTACCTGCAAAAAATCCTAATCAATCACATGCCTAGGATCATGCACATTTACTTTTTAAGTAAAGATACATGAAAAAAATTGTGAACTTTAAAATGAGTAGGCAGAGCAAGTTCATAGGCCACCGGATTTAGTCTAGTTAATATTTCAAATGGTCTGCAGTATCTGGGAGCTAGATTTCTACATTTTCCCAAACTTAGAGATCTTTTCTTTGACTTTCAAATACACATGTTCCCCAGTCTGATATTGTTGATCTTTTTTGTGTTTGTCAGCATAAATTTTCTATCAGTCCTATGTTTCTTTCAAATCTCACTATACTTTATTCACCAATTGTTCCAAATCCTTCAACAAATATGGTGCTAACATCATCTTGTCCACCATATTAGCCCAAGTCATAGGATTTCTACATTTATTTCCATACAACACTTCAAAGGGAGTCATTTTGGTAGATATATGATAGCCATTATTACATGCAAATTCTGCTAAGTGTATTTACTCTTCACATTAGGATGGGTTATGCATGAGATACATATTGAGCATGTACTCTAGAATATAATTAGTGCATTTAGTTCGTACATCAATTTGCAGGTGGTAAGCAGTATTGAAGTTTAGCTAAGTAAATACATCCTAGAAAACAAGTATTTCCAAAAGTTCCCTATGAACTTTGTGCCCCTATCCAAATTAATAATTTTTGGTATGCCTTGTAGTCTAAATATTTCTTTCAAGATTATGTTTACTATATGTATTGTCTTGTAAGAAGACTTTACATGAATAAAATGTGTATTCTAAGAGAGTTTGTCAACTATTACCATAATAGTCATTTTTTTAAAAGAAAATGAGTGATAAAATCCATACTTATCACTTCCCACTTCCATTCTGGAATGGGACAATGTTGAAGTAATCTAGCTAGGTGTTGGTGTTCAATTTTGATCACATTTTGATAAGTTGAGACTCTTTCCATGTTTCTATGTAAAGTGCTACATTTATTTTTAATTTAGACCAAAAATAATGTTTCTCGATTACTGAAATCATCTATTGGTATCTAAGATGTCCCAAATAAGGTTGCTTATGAAATTCATTTAAATAGTAGACATGATATTAGTTATTACAACCAATTTTTTTTATAGCAAAATAGACATATTTCATCAATTCTAAACTCTCTATCTCTTGTCGGCCCAACTTATTTTCCTGGATTTTCTTGCTTATTTTTGCATAAAACTTGTCATTTTTAGATGTTGCCTTCATTTTATCATGCAAATAATAACTAGTTTGGTTGGTTGTTAGCTCATACAACAAGTTTATCTTGTGAATTAACACATTTCAAAAAATTTGTTTTCTTTTCCTTTAGTGTATCTAACTTCAAAATTGTCTTCACTTACGAAGGCTAACCACCTAGCCTACCTAGCATTCAAATTATGTTGCTCGAATATATTAGAATTGTATACTTTAACAATGGTTATGTTAGATGTTCAAATAATTTGTAGCATAATACAATAACCATATAAAATAGGATCACTGAAAGAAATACAAGCATAACAAAACAAGAGCATACAAATATTTTCCTCTAGGAAACCTTAGTAGGGAAGAAAACCCAACAAACTTATTCAGTATAGATTCGCTAGTAAGTGCAATGTATTCTAGTACAACTAAGAGCTAAATGCTCTTATACACAATGATCCCAAATATAGATAACATATCTTCATTGAATAGAAACTCTCCTTCCTCTTCCGCACTGGATCCTCTTTCTCTCTCTAGTGAACTTGCTCCAAGTGAGTGTGTTTCTAAATGAGGGGAGTGCCTCTCGTATTTATACTTGTCATCCAAGTGACTTTTCCCTATTGGGACTGAGTTGCTAATATATCATGGATGAGTCACGACTTCTCCATGGTATAATATAATATGTTCTTTCTAGATTCTTTTAGGCTGACCCAACAACCATGGTTTACATTGATTCTTTCAAGGTACTTTACATGATTGATTAAAATAATAATATCCCAAAATGAATTACAATAATAATACAATAATGACACATCAATAATACAAGAAGAATATCTTCTGAAGTTACACAATCTTCAACACTCCCTCTTAACAAGGAAGGTATTCTTCTAACACGATCATCATCATCATAGTTGTTGCAACTCTGTACTTAGGACAACGACTTCTGACATATTTCAAATCTATAAATCATAAGAGGTTATCTCTATGAGCAAGCTATCAAGTGGGTACATCCCAAGAACAAAAATTACATCACTAGGTGACTACCTGTGTTACCACACTAACATCTTGTGTGTGAGGCCTAGGAGCACAAGTTATGTTACCAAGTGACTACTCGCCATCACGTCACATCCAGATCATATTGTGAGTGTATCCTAGAAAAAAAACATTATATCACACACAGTGACTACTCGCTACCACATCACATCACATGAAGAACAACCTAGTCTGAAACCTACGTCTTTGCACATCAGGGAAACAAAACACTTGTGAGTGTAGCCTAGGAATATGCATTATGCCACACGTGATGTATACCTACTACCACATCACATCATGTGTAGAATAACCTAGATTTGAAACCTACATATTGGCACATCAGGGAAACACGACACTTGTGATTGTATCCTAGGAATATATGTTATGTCACACATAGTGACTACCTACTACTTAACTTTAGCAAAGATGAGGATCTTCAAGACTAAATGAATTCAATTATGAAAGAAGGTTGAAGGAGAGAGGAAGAATTTAGTATACACTGATCAAACATTCATGGAAAAATCGCACACACATGGAGACAAAACTGGTCAGTATAACATTACATCCATTATCATTAACCTGTTTGTAATACAACCATAATACAATAGGAAGAGTTTGAATATCCTAGGTAGGATTCGAATTCACCAACTTGGATCGACTCCAGTGCTAACTCAATGTGATAAAATCACCATTGAGATCTCACTAACCTAACTTCGGACAACTGAATCAGTTCACAACCAGTTAACTGATCAAGCTAGGTGACAAAAATGCGTCCAACCTCCCTTAAATCATGCAAAGTGGTGCTAGACTAATTGAAGATGAACTAACTAATAAGAATCATAGCATAACTGAACATAATTGAACACCGACTAGGGTAAATTGTTGGTGTCTGCCGGTGGCACTTAGTGTGGGTTACTAAATTATAAGGATTGGTCTCTAGAGCTCCTAAACTCATGCAAACTAGCACATAAAGTGTTAGGTGGCCCCCAGATGAGTTGCCCATGTTAAAGAAATGTGATTGCGGAAGATATTTTATTTTGTATTATTATTGTTATTATCCCTTCCGGAGATGTTCCTTTGATTAGGGATGTCATTTACGTATTTGGTTATGTAAAGCCTCGAGGTAAAACCTCTATTGTAATTCGGGCCAGTAGTACCCACAAAAGTATTATCAAAATGTTTTTTGAGTCTTCCAAGGCAAGTCAGACTTGACAGCAAGGAGAGACACTTCCCTCATTTGGACAAGTAGAACACTCAAGAAGTTGCGCTAGAGAGAGAAGATACAACCCATCTAGAGGAGAGAAAGAATTCTATTCTTATTCTTTGGGTCTTACATTGTACTTGGTTGAAGTCTATATAGAGGAAGTTTTGTTGGGTTATATTCCCCACAAGGGTTTCCCAGGATAAATCTTTGTATTCTCTTTTGTTCTATTGTGCTTGTTATTATTTCAAAGATCCTTTTGTTTTGGTATAACGAACTTTAAAATATTAACAACCCATGGCACTGGTGAGGTGGAAATAGACTCCTAAGCTAGGAAATATGAATTAGACTATGGTGGTCAAGGGAGGATTAATTAATAATCCTAGAACCCCCTACTAAATCCTAACTTGGACAACCTGGGGCCCTGGAGACTAATACCAAAGGTCACCCATACAATCTAATGTAAAAATATCTACTCAATAAAATCATGGAATTGGGGAAAACCTCATGGGAACCCCTCCCCCTCTCAAAATGAATAGTGGAACCAAGATCAAGCTTTCACACCAAGAGAAAATTTATTCATGAGTAAAAAAAATGTGAAAATTTTAATGCAGTGTGCATCTCTATGAAGTAATAATTTAGTGTGATGGTCCTTGTGCACACTAGATCCCTTGTATAGTGCATGTTAACCTCTCCACCTTCTCCCAATATGATGAATCATGACAGATAGGAGAAGAAATTTTGTTGCTTTTGTAGCCAAACTTGCATCTTTTGAACCTCTTTGACAGTATGGAAGAGATGAAATTAGGATGCCATGCCCTAGGGCCTTGCATGATCCCATTCGATGGATTCCTTAGCTTGCATGTCAAGAGAGAATTAGTGTACCCCTTAGGATTTTCCATGTATATTTTTCCTTCCAATTTGTGATGTAGAAATTTTCTTTTGTCTCTTCTTTCTAGAAGAAGAGTGACATGATCCAATGTTTAATTTTTCTTCAGTGAGAAGATTTTTTTATCAGAGCTTACCATCATCGAGCATCTCTCTGGGAGTTTGTATCATCTCTGTGGAAGACGTGAATTTTCTTGGCATAGCGCAAGGCTCTCATTTTGAAACTGAGATCTTGTTCTCTTCATGTCAAATGACTCTCTGGTCATGTTTCAAGCAACTTAAATAACCTTTTGATCCCATTCAGGCCTAGGATTGGGAGTAGGGACTAGATATGGATTTGGATCTGATTGAACTTCATCTTCAATTCCAAGAATTGATTTAACTTGGTCCTCTGCTTTGAATTATGAATCTAAAACATTAATGGAAACATTATTATATGCAAAAGGTTTAGGTAGAATGAATTTACCTTCACTTTCAAATGGCAATCGATATTGCACTAGATATAAGTATGGAAGAAAGTGTGAGAATTCATATGCCTTGGAGGCATGGTTTGCATTACCTTTCACTATCAGCTTCCTAATTGAGATATTTGAGATCTACACTGAGTCAGGACCAAATACAACTCGCTTTGGTGAGCCTGTATCAGTCTTCTTGTATACATAAAACAAATTTGCTGCTAAGGAGGGAACATAGAGGACATTTTTTAATACACCATGCTCTAATTTGATTGAACCCTTTCCTTCAGCTTCGATTTGAGTGTCATATCCCATGTCAATACTTGGAACATCACTAAGTTATAATGAAGATAATGATTCTTTGGATGTAACCATGTGATTGGAGGCTCTTGAATCAATGATGAAGGCAAGAGACTTTGAAATTCCAACCTTCAGTTCATGGAATCTCTCATGATCTTTGGTCTTGTCTCCATAATCATCCTTCCTTGCACCTTCAGGGAGGGAAATATTGTGTTGTTCAAGGATTCTTGACATCTTATATATGGTCTTCTTCATACAACCTTTCTTTGTATGGTTTCCTTTCTTATAGTATGATCACTTTCCCTTGTCAAACCTCTGATGCTTGTCCTTCTTAGAGGATAAGGATTCTTCTAATGGATCAAACTCTTCCTTAGGTTTGAATTTAGTGTTCTTTTCTTTTCCTCTCTTCTTCCTCCTTGATTGTACATTCTTTGTCTCCCAAACCAAGAGAGATTGATTCTTATATCCTTTGAAAGCTCCCATGTGTATCATCTTATCTTGTTCCTAGATTAGATATTTTGTGATGCCATCAAGGGATGGAATTATCCAATTAGGAATTGTCAGTATCCCAGAGTGAAAGGTAGATATGAATGCTGAGAATTCTAGGCCAATTTTTCTCATAATTTAGAGCACCAATTGCTCATCCTTCTTGTCAATCCCACAATGCTTGCATTGCATGACAAGGGATTTGAATTTTGAGAAGAATTGTTGGATAGTTTCGAATTTACTGGGTTGGAAATAAATCGGTTCATTCTCCAGAATATGGCCTCTCAGCTCATCTTGCTTTCCAAATAAGGATTAAAGCTTCTCCCATACTTCCTTTGGAGTTTTAAGTCCATCAAGATGGAAGAGTAACTCCCTAGAGATATGAATGCACATGAATCCAAATGCTTCGTCCAACTTGTTCAGATACTTCGACTTCTCAAGAGGCTGATGGGGTTCGACTTCCATGCCCATGGTAACCTTATATAGACCTTTGTTCAACAACACTATATGCATATCATCCCTGATTCAACACTATATATGCATATCAACACTATATATGCATAGTAAAATATCATATAGATTCTGCCACACCACTTATCCCAAGAATCATGTCAAGATTCTTGAACTGTGAGATCTACTCCCTCTTAGTGAGGGAAGCCATAGGGCCTAGCCCTAAGTTTAAAGTGTTTGCTTATTTGTGTGTGTGTGTGTGTGTGTATAACTAGTTTGAAGTAACGTGATGACCCTAAGGGCATGAATGATTGTAAATATAATGTCTTGTATATACAGTCTTGTGTATTTTGTTTAGTGTGTTCTTATATTTATCATTGTGCATAACATGGTGTAAATGGGAAATACATGAGGCCTTTCATAAGAGTTTAATGAATGACATGGGTTAGTTTCATTAAACTCTAATGAAACTAACGAGAATAATTTATAAGATAGAAAATATTAGTAGACATAGATAAAATTATCAAACTTTAGGGCTTCCAACTGCTTGGGAAACTTCCACTTTCCTTCCAGCCATAAACCTTGAACAATTCAGTTGCTTATTCCACATAACATCTCTGAACCAGACCAAGCACACTAGAAAGTGAAATAACCTAGGGTTTTGTTTTCTATCTTCCTTACTTCTGCAGAGTAGTCACAAGGTTTTTTACTAGCTATGTGCAATTCTTGTAATTAATTCCCCTTGACACAGTCCCTCTTGTACAAACCATATCCTATTCACGGTTACTGATCGCTTAAGGAATTACAACTGAAGCCTCTAGTGAACTAGGAACCATGACCCCCTGTAATGTTCACCCTCTGCAACTTTTATTTTTGGAAAAATGACTCTTCTTCAAAATTTAGGTTGTTTTCTCTTAGTTAGGAAAAATGTGTGTTTTTCCCTCTCTTTTCCTTTTTTTATATTCTTTTATTTCCAAGAAGAAATTAGGTTTTAGTTTATCTTCATTTATTTTTTTATTTTTTATTTATTAATATGTTTTTTTCTCACATTATTCTAATTCTTCATTAACACTTTATGTATTAATTAAGAGGTCATTTCCCCTTCCTATTGTGCTTAGTCCCTCTTTCAAGTGGTTATTCCCCAATAAGTTAGAGCATATAGTAAAATAATAATTTCATTTCTTATAATATGATGCTCTAGAGTTCCTCAACTCAATATCAAATCAAAACATTTAAGTCTAGGTACCTTTGATGTTCCAGAGTCTTTCAACTCAACATCAAATCCAAGGTAATTAAGTCAAAATATTCTTAATACTCTAAACTTTTCCAACTCAACATTAACATCCCACCCCACTTAAAAACAACATCGTCCAGGTGGTATCATCTTTTAATTTGAACTTTGAAACAAAAAGGGGTATGCCTCTTCCATGGCATCTTCCATTTCCCATATGGAATTTTCAAGACCAAAATGCTTCCATTGTATTTCTAGTTGGACAACAGTATGCTTTTGGAGTTGCATTTCACTCTTATCTAGGATGCGAAGGGGTTAGGGTATGAACTCCCCTTCTAATTCTACCTGGAAAAAATCCCAATCAATCACATGCTTGGGATCATGAACATACTTTGTAAGTAAATATACAAGAAAAACATTGTGAACTTTAAAAGGAGTGGCCAGAGCAAGTTTATAGGCCATTGAATTTATTCTAGTTAATATTTCAAATGGTCTGTAGTATCTGGAAGCTATCTTTCTACAATTTCCCAAACTTAGAGATCTTTTCTTTGACTTTCAAATGCACATGTTCCCCAATCTGATATTCTTTATATTTTCTTCTTTTGTCAGCATAACGTTTCTATCAGTCCTATGTTTCTTTCAAACATCGTTGTACTTTATTTACCAATTGTTCCAAATCCTTCAACATATTTGGTTCTAACATCATCTTATCCACCACAGTATCCCAATTCATGGCAGTTCTACATTTCTTTCCATACAACACTTCAAAGAAGTCATTTTGGTAGATGCCTAATAGCCACTATTATATGCAAATTATGCTAAGTGTATTTACTATTCCCGTTATGATGGACAATGCATGACATACATATTGAGCATGTACTATAGAATCTGATTAGTGCATTCAGTTTGTCCATCAATTTGCAGGTGGTAAGTAGTACTGAAGTTAAGCTAAGTGTTCATCTCAAAAAACAAGTATTTCCAAAAGTTCCCTACGAACTTTGTGCCCCTATCCAGATTAATAATTTTTGGTATGCAATGTAGTTTAAATATTTCTTACAAAAATATGTCTTCTATATGTATTTCCTTGTAAGAGGAATTTAGAGAAATAAAATGTGAAGTCTCGGAGAGTTTGTCAACTATTACTGTAATAGAGTCATTCTTTCTTTTAAGCAAACAAGTGATAAAATCCATACTTATCGCTTCCCACTTCCATTATGGAATGGGAAAATGTTGAAGTAATCTAGCTAGGTTTTGGTGTTCAATTTTGATAACTTGAGATTCTTGACATTTTTCTATGTAAACTGCTACATTTGTTTTTAATTTAGGCCAAAAATAATGTTCTTAATTACAAAAATCATCTTTTGGTATCTGGGATGTCCCAAATAGGGTTGTTTATGAAATTCATTTAAATACCATACATGATATTAACTATTTCTTATACATACAACCTATTTTTTTATAGCAAAGTATGGCATATTTCATCAATTCTAAACTCTTTATGTTGTTGCCCCAACTTATTTTTCTTATGTTTCCTGCTTATTTTTGCATAAAACTTGTAATTTTTAGATGTTGTCTTGATTTTATCATGCAAATAAGAACTAGTTTGGTTGGTTTTTAGCTCATACAACAAGTTTATCCTGCGAATTAACACATTAGCAACTTTGTTTTCTTTTCCTTTAATGTGTCTAGCTTCAAAATTGTATTCACTTACAAAATATAACCACCTAGCCTACCTAGCATTCAAATTATGTTACTCGAATATGTTAGAATTGTATACTTTAACAATGGTCATGCTAGATCTTTAAACAATTTACATCATAATACAATAACCATATATAATAGGACCACTGAAAGAAAGACAAGCATGACAAAGCAAGAGCACACAAAGATCCTCTAGGAAACCCTAGTAGGGAAAAAAACCCAACAAACTTCTTTAGTATAGATTCGTTAGTAAGTGCAATGTACTCTAGTACAACCAAGAGATAAATGATCTTATACACAAATATCCCAAATATAGATAAGATATCTTCATTGAGCAACAAATCTCCTTCCTCTTGCGCACTAAATCCTCTCTCTCTCTAGCGAACTTGTGTCACAACTCCTCCCCTCATCTCAACGATGGAGAGAACACTACCATATCACTGCTGCTGCTATCAAAATGGGAAATCTAGCCCCATGAACATTACATAAAATGCATTGAGCATAAAATACATAAGCAAATGTGTAATTCATTCAAATACAACGGAAGCAAAACTCATTCACACATTCAACATGTTCATAATGTTCATAAAACAAATACAGTTGGAGAAATTAAATACATAAGAAATACTTATCTTAAAATGGGGATGTCCCGCAACCCGCTATGTCGCTGCAACGTTCCACCCAACCATAGGCCAGTGTGCTCATCAATCTCTCAGCACCACCATCACCCCCGAGCTGGGCATGATTTCCACAAGGAACTAGGGAACAATAGACTTACACACAACAAGACCAATAACAATTGGGTTTCACGGGCTACTAAGGAAGCAATCCAATAACATGTGGGTTCCTTGGAATTACTCAGCCAAGCTAACAATCACATCTAAACACAGTCAAACCATCTAACAGATGGGTTCCTTGGACTTACTCATCCAAGCCAACACAAGGATGCACTTCACAACCAAATACAAGTTCTGGGTTTGTAGAAAAATGTTTTGGGGACCAAAAACAAAATTGGTGAAAGGAAAAATAACCACTGGGTGAGAAAATACGATTTCAGAAACGTCTATGGGATTCACAGGGGAAAAACGACCTCCCCAAACACCCGAAACGTGGATATATCTTCCCACACGCTGAACATCACCAAAAACAAATTTTTGGGTATGAAGTAAAAATGTTTTGCAACCAAAAACAGATTGGTAAAATGGGGAAATCAATCCCCTAAGTGAGAAATTTGAATTCATAAACGATTATGGGAATTGCATGAGCAAAACGACTACTATAAACCCCAAAATTGTGAATATCTACTGTATATTCACTCAACCAAAAAAAAGGGTTTTCCCAGCCATGTCAATGAAGGTAATTGCAAAAAACATGAAGGAGAGAACCCAACAAGCTTCAGTTGCGTGAGGAAATGTAGGACGTGGGTGAATAATGGGATGGGCATGCATTTCTTGGATCTTTCTTGCCCCATAAGTCAAAAACATGATTTCCATAAATGATGGCTTTCCCCAATTCGAATATGGATTCCATACCCTTCCAATCCCAAGGCATTAACTACCTCAACCAATTTCTGGAAGACATAAATGATTGGGTGAATAAGACAAAAAAGGTAGTTGGCCACTTTATGGGTTCTCCCATTGACATTTGGCTTTAACCTATTGGCTCAAGGGTTTGAATATTTCTTCCCCCCTATTCCTTGTGAAATCATGCCCCCATCTCTTTTAATGTTGCATTGATATAGTTAGTTGTGGGTATTTTTATTAATTGCATATTTACATGATGTCCAAAATTATATTGTGCCTGGATAGCACGTGAACCATCGGCATCGATTTTAATTTCCAAAACATAAAACATTAAATCCATGGCGGGGCCTTTGCCTTGAGCTCCAAACCATGATTTAATAATGATATTTACATGATTTACAATTTAATGCAATTGGGGTCGAAACCGGGGTGTTACAACTTGCTCAAAGTTAGCGTGTGTCCAAATGAGGGGAGTGTCTCCCGTATTTATACTTGTCATCCAAGTGACTTTTCCCTATTGGGACCGAATTGCTAATTTGTTAGGGATGACTTCTCTATGGTACAATATAACATGTTCTTTCTAGATTCTTCTAGGACGACCCAACAACTAGGGTTTACATTGGTTCTTTCAAGGTACTTTACATGATTGATTGCAATAATAATATACCAAAAGGGATTACAATAATAATACAATAATGACATGTTAATAATACAAGAATAATATCTTCTAAAGTTACACAATCTTCAACACTCCCTATTAACAAGGAAGGTATTCTTCTAACATGATCATCATTATCATAACTGCTACAACTCTATACTTAGACCATCGACTTTTGACATCTCTCAAATCTATACATCATACGAATTTCTCTCTATGAGCAAACCATCAAGTGGGTACATCCCAAGAAAACAAATTACATCATTAGGTGACTACCTATGTTACCACACTATCATCTCGTGAGTGAGGCCTAGCAGCACAAATTATGTCACCAAGTGACTACTTGCCATCATGTCACATCTAGATCATCTCGTTCGTGTAGCCTAGGAATATACATTACGTAACACATAGTGATTACCTACTATTTAATTTTATCAAAGTTGAGGATCTTCAGGCCTGAATGAATTCAATTATGAAAGAAGGTTGAAGGAGAGAGGAATAATTTAGTATACACTGATAAAAAATTCATGGAAAAATTGGACACACATGGAGACAAAATTGGTCAGCATAACATTACATCCAATATCTTTCACCTGTCTGTAATACAACCATAATACAATAGAATGATTCGAATAACCTAGGTAGGATTTGAATTCACCAACTTGGACTGACTCCAGTGCTAACTCAATGTGAGAAAATCACCACTGAGAGCTCACTAACCTAATTCTAGACAACTGAATCAGTTCACAACCAGTTAATTGATCAAGGTAGGTGAGAAATTTTGCCTAACATCCCTTAAATCATGCAGAGTGGCACTAGATTAACTAAAGATGAACTAACTGATGTGAATCAGAACATAATTGAACACCGACTAGGGTCAACTGCTGGTGGCACTCAGTGTGGGTTCCTAAATCATAGGGATTGGTCTCTGAATCTCCTAAACTCATGCAAACTAGTGTCTCTAGAGTTAGGTGGCCCCCAGATGATTCCCCCATGTAACTAGTGAGGTTTAAATGGACTCATAATCTAGGAAATATGAATTAGACTATGGTGTTCAAGGGAGGATCACCTAACAATCCTAACAACTAGTACCATGTCACCTCACATGGAGATAATCCTAGGTCCATAAACTGCATCTTCGTACATGCATGTATTCCCACTAGAATAATCATGAGTGTAGCATAGGAATATACATTATGTCACACATAGTGACTACCCACTACCATATCACCTCATGTGGAGAGAAACCTAGGTTTGTAACTTGCATCTCCGCAAATGTGCTATGGAACTCACTACTCCCTCTTTTGAGGAACATCGATCTATACAACTCCAAGTTTGTCCCTAAAGTACTTAAAGTTCACTCTCGATAGAGTCTTCGTTAACACATCGGCTATCTTCTCATATATCACCAAATACTAGAGCCTCAGTGCTTCTCTTTGCACTGTATCCCTGATATAGTGGTACTTCATCTCAGTGTGCTTCAATTTGTCCTGAAACACTATGTTCTTGGAAAAATTCACACATCTTTAGCTGTCATAGAAAATGCAAGTCACCTCTAACTCAAGATCGAACAATCATGCAAGTAGCTTTAAAGCCACATTGCCTCGTAACTAGTCGAACGAGTTGCAATGTACTCTGCCTCGGTTGTATTCAGTGCCACACTCATATGCTTCTTGTTGATCTAGGAAGTCATGCTAGACCCTAAACTGAAGCAGCATTTTGAAGTGCTCTTCCCATTTGTGACACTACCAACCCAATATGAATCAACATAGCCTTGTAGGATAATCCTATGATATGTCGAATATTTGAGACCATAATTAATTGTTCCCTTTAGGTACTTCAACATATGATTTTCCACAATCTGGTGAACACGACTCTACTCTACCATGTCTTGACTCAATGTGTTCACTGCAAAGCATATATTCGGCCTTGTGTTCGTCAAGTACATCAATGAACCAAACATATTTCTATATATTGTGGAATAACTTGTCTCTGAAGTAGTATCACACAATATCTTCAAGTTCGGTGCCATTGGTGTATCCATGGCCTTGCAATCCATCATTCTGAATCTCTTCAATATCTCTACTGCATATTTTCCTGGGCCAAGGAAAATCTCATCCGGATTCTGCCACACCACTTATCCCAAGAGTCATGCCAAGATTCTTGAACTCTAAGATATACTCCCTCTTAGTGAGGGAAGACATCTGGCATCACTTTGAGCACATCCACTTTCCTAGATAGAGGCTAAGTGATCATGTTTCCCAATCTATCTTCCATAATCTATGCTATACTCGCTCCCTCTGAATTGCAGCTTATGTGCTCCCTCTGAAACTAAGCACCATGCTCCTCTGCATCTTGAATTCCTGCACTGGAGTGATTGCTATCCTTCTCTGTTGTTGATATTCTATGTATCCATCTATTTCATCTTACATCAAATGAGTCTATTGAGATGAGCTTGTTGCTCTCAGTATCATTGGATACCTATATCCTCCATCTTTGAACTTTGTGGAAAGCTTATTCTTTGTTTTTTCCATTAGCTACTCGTCACCTATCGAGAACAAATCATATACATAAAGTAGTAGTATCATTAGTCTTAGATTATGAACCTTGTAGTAAAGGTTGGAATTTTCTTTACTTGGTGAATCCCAATATCATCATAAATCCATTTATCATGTCGTGCCATGGCATGGGTGCTTGTTTCAATCTATACAATGCCCTTCTTTCCACTTGCATGCATGTGTATGTCTTCGTTGTGTCTAAAATCCTAGTGGTTGCTCCTCATGCACTTCGTCTTCTATTGCACCATTCAAGAAGATTGTCTTCACATCTATCTAGTGTACCTTCCACTTCATCATTGCAACTATTACAAGTATATCTCCAATCAAAGTGTATCTCGCTATAGGTGTGAATGTCTCCTCATAGTCAATTCCTTCTTTCTGGTAGAAACCATGAGCCACACATATTTCCTTGAACCAATGTAGTATGATTGATTTCGTAAATATTCATGAATTTCATAGCTAAACAATCATCACTTGTTCTTCAAAATAAGTCTCATCATTCTTCTCTTGTAGGTGATTGTACACAATCTTTCCTACAAGTCAAATTTAGTTACATGATTATAAACATTTGACAATTTTCAAAACATATTGACATTGACAAATTATTATGCCTAGGTCACATAGTCATGTAACTATCTTATCCAATTCTTTAGCACAACATTCATCCACATTTTGTATACATATGGTAACTTTCTAGATTCCTTCCATCTCTACCAGAACATACTATCTATGGCATGCACTGCTCTTAGCATGTCAAAAAAGAGGTTTCATTCTAGATAAGCAATAATACCACATAGAAGGTTGTGCAATATCATAGGCCACTTACCCATCATATGTGTATTAGTAGTATATTGTTCTTCAATGCATTCACTCTAACATGCATAATACATTTCCTAATTCTAGGAACATAAATATGTACATCTATGAACAATATCATTTAAACAATTAGATATATAGGAAATGACAATTCAAAATACTTATCTTTGAGTTTGGTTGGATCCTTCTTGATATTTTGCTTCCTTACAATATCTAAGGCTTGATTAAGTTCTGAACTTCAGGAACAACTGAGACTTCAACCTTGGTCCTAATGTTCTCTTGATGCACTAGATCAACTTGGATCTATCCTTAGTTTGGAAAAGATCTCTTGGAATTCTTTCCAAGTGAACATCAACATGCTTGAACAAATTCTTTATCTGATTCGTTCTTCAGCTAGTGTAGGTTTCCTTCTTCATCAACAATAGCCTTTCCTTTTTTTTTTTGTCATGGCCTTTTCCTTTGGGGAAATATCTTGCAATATGTCCCTTTTTGTCACAAGTGTAACATATGTAGTTTGAGTAGTCCTTTTGAGGTCTATGATTCTTTTGGAATCTTATAGGATTCTTATGAGAGTGTTCACTACAACAAAATAGCATTTTGGGGGCGGTTTTGGCTTGCGGTGGTTTTTCTAACACCCCCTCCCCCCCCTGCAAAAAAAAAAAAATTTTTTTATGCCTTTGGGGGGTTTTCAAAAAACCC
>LPNX010616889.1:298331-380251 GCA_001517045.1 Pseudotsuga menziesii
TTCACTTCTATTTCTTACTATTGTACCCCGATGTTTATTTCGAGAAGTGTTTGTAATGTAATTGAGTCATGTCATGCCCCGATGTTTCGATCGGGAGTTTCTATAATATAAACAAGTCATGTCAAGTCAGTGTGGGTAACTCTCCTATTGATCAAGGCTTAAAGTCCTCACAGTTCCGTGGCACTAGGGTTATTAGACTCTCCTTGAGAAGTCGACCCTAATAGGTTATTGTCAAGTTGAGAATTAGTATAAATAGAGAGTAAGTCTCTCTATTTAACACACACTCACTCACACTCAGTTGTAGCGTATAGCCAAGGGAGAAGAAGTTGCTGGGGCTAGAAAGAAAGAGGCTACTGCTGTCGGGAGATCATATTACTGTTTTGGGTTTTACTTTGTTAGAAAAATAGGACCACAGAGCAATAACAATTATACAGTTAAATCAATAAACAAGATGCAAAACAAATTAAAACAGTATAGAGAGACACAGATATAACGTGGTTCACCCAAACAATGGGCTACATCCACAAATAAATTTTCCAGTCCTTTTATTGCGGTCCAGAAAGATGAAGGGATACACCCTGCAGCAAAACCGCTGCACTTCCTCTTTAAGCTCTCACAGTCTCTCTTCCAGTACAATACAATGACCACATCCAGTACATTTACAATGGAGCCTCCTCAAGCCTTATAAAGGCTTAATCACATGCAATACCATGGGACAATACTATGTGCCCAAACCATGTGCTAGACCTAACCACCTTTGACTCGATCTCAAGTCAAGGTTAACACATGCAATACTATAGGACAATACCATGGGCTACAACAAAACCATGTGCCTAAACCATGTGCTAGACCTAACCACCTTTGACTCGATCTCAAGTCAAGGTTAACACATGCAATACTATAGGACAATACCATGGGCTACAACAAAACCATGTGCCCAAACCATGTGCTAGACCTAACCACCTTTGACTCGATCTCAAGTCAAGGTTAACACTAACAATATACTTTTGGTGTTGATTCTATCTCTGAGGAAGTTGCGGGGTTTTCTCCATTTATGGTTTCCCCAAGGAAAAACACTGTGTTCATTGTCTCTTGTGTTTTATTCCTGTGTTTGTTATTCTCTCAGTTAAAGATCCTAATAGAATGCTAGCTTAAATGTTGAAATCTAACAACAAAAAAAAAGGTTATAAGAATTAGAATTTTGGGGGCAATTTTAAGAAACCCCCCCCCCAAAAGTCATGAGAATTAGAATTTTGGGGCGTTTGTTTTAAACCTTGCTGCCCAAGTCATGGGAATTAGACTTTTAGGGGTGGTTGTTATAAAATCACCCCCATAAGTCATGAGAATTAGACTTTTGGGGCGGTTGTTTTAAAACTGCCCCCAAAAGTTCAACTCTCGTGAATTTTGGAGGGTTTTTTTTAAAGACCCCCCTAAAGACATTTTCAAGGTGGTTTTACCTTGCGGCAATTTTCTCAAACCCCCCCTAAAAAAAAAATTAGGCCATTGAGGGCAGTTCTTAAACACCGCCCCCCCCCCCCCCCCCCCCAAACAAAAAAAAGTCCTAAGAATTGAACTTTTGGGGGCGGTTTTTAAACTCCTTTCCCCCCAAAAGTCCAATTCTTAGGACTTTTGGGGGTGTTTTTTAACCCCCCCCCCCACAAAGTCTTGTTGGGATTTTCAGGGGAGGGGGGGGGGGTTAGAAAAAACCCCCTAAAGGTTATTTTTAGGCAGTTTTTAAACCCCTCAAAAAGTAATGTTAAATGAACTATTGGTGGCGGTTCTTTTAAATCCGCCCTCAAAATTCATAATAATTTGACTTTTGGGGGCGGTTGTTTGAAAGTCACCCCCAAATGGCATGATAATTGGGATTTTGGGGGAGTTTGTTTTAAATTATCCCCCAAAAGTTATGGGAATTTGGACTTGTAGGGGTGGTTGTGATAAGCCGCCCTCAAAAGTCCATTTGCCATGATTTTTTTTTTTTGGTGGGGGGGGGGGGGGGGGGGGTTGAATCGAACCCCCCTTAAAGGTCCTTTTTAAGCCGATTTAAAAAAAAACTCCCTTAAAATCACGAGAATTTGGACTTTGGGGGGCAGTGGTTATATCACATGATTTGAAAATCCCACAACATATCCCATGCATAGGAAATCTTTGGCATGTGATTGCAATGTGGTATCACATTTGAAGGTTTAGTACACCAAGGATAGTTCTCATGACCCAATTCAAGTTACATGGTGAAGATCCAAAGTTTTAGTCTATAACATGCGACTTTTGGGTTCTACATAGGCGATCCATGAGGCCCTAGTCCACCTTTTTCCTGTCATAGGGATATGGTGGCTATTTTTAGATTCGTCACATTATGGATTCTTCTTGGTCACTAATCCTCCATTTGCTAAGCAAACCCATGTTGTGGGAATAGAAAATTTGCCTATGGTGCTCATGTTCTTTGCATAGTAACCCACATCATTGCATAGTGCCTATGTAGGAAATCCTTTACCTACATGTGAGATATGGCCAACAAGTTGAGGAGGGGTACATTAGGGATGGAACTTAAGGACCATTCCATGGTATAATGAAAAATCTAGGACCTTATATTGTAGCATGTTACTATGGAGATATGTTACATGTGTGTGGTCCCAAACCACCATATTGGCCCTCCATAGGGAATATTTGGCTTGGAAGTGGGATATGGTGCTAGTTTTGAAGTTAATTAGAACACTAGACATGGTTCTTGGTGCCTGTCATTGGTGCCTCTTCATCATTAATCCATCATTTGATACCAAAACACATGTTGTTGGCATAAATATTTGTTATCGGGGATCGTGGTCTTTTCATAATAACCCACATCATTGCATAGGGCCTGTGTAGGGAACCCTTAGTTTCCCATATGTCATATGTGTCCACCACATTGAGGAGGGGCACACTAGGGATGGATCTTGAGGACCATTCCATGGTATAAGGAACTTCAATACCTATTATCGCAAAATATTCATGTTTTATATTATCAAATTTAACATTTGTGATACATGTTCCTTCTACTTCTCCAAGTAAAACTCTTCGCATTGCGATGCCTATTGTATCGGCTCGACCCTTGCAGAGCGGATATAGGTCCTTATGTTGTCATGGTCCTTGTGTAGGGCCCTACACTTAATTACTTTACCTTACAAGTGAGATATGGTGGCCATTTCAATATGTGTAACATTGATAAGGATGATTATTGTGGCCTATAGCATGGTCCGTGGACTAAATTTAGGGTCTTATTCCATACTAATTTTCTATGCAGTTGATGGTCCATGCATGTTAACCTAGACTACCACATAAGAACTACATATGGAAACTCTAGCCTACATGTAACAATGTGGCTCATGAGTGATGTGTCATAAGGCCTTGAGACAACACATAATCTCTATGGAGGGAATATTCTTTCAACTACAAGTGGGATATGTTTGTATTTTGAGATTTATAACATCGATAATCGATCTCTTGGCCCACACCATGGCATAGTGTTTAAATTTATGGCCTAAGTTCACACCATTTGTTTACGAGGTCATGGACCATCATGATTCCCTTGACCATCACATAGCGTGAATCTACATAGGAAATATCTATTCTACATGTGAGACATGGTCATCATTTTGAAAACTTACGCATAGGGGATGGTTCTTGATGTGTGACTTAAACTATAGTCAAAACTATGGTCTTAGGCTGTAACATTTGCCTCTAAAGCTCACCCTCCATACACGGGGCCCCAAATTAGCACCATAATCCCTCCATAGGGAATATTTGCCATGTAAGTTGGATATGGTCATGGCCATTTTGAGGTTTAGACCGAAATGGATGGTTACAAATGATACCAAAGTAAAGGTTTCATGAACCATAATTTGTGGGGTCCTTAGCCACTATGTAGGCCTTATAAATGGGAACTTTGTCATGTGAGTAGGATATGGTGTCCATTTAAAGTTTGTTACACCAAGTCGAGTTCAATGCCAAAAATGTAGGTTGTTGGGTCAAAAATTTAGTGTACTCTAAGGCTCTTCATGGGAACTAGGAATAGTTCTCATTGCATGAGCTATCATTCATGGACAAAATTTAGGGCCTTGTCGATGACGATGATTATGACGAGGATTAAATTTTTATTTAATTAGGGTTTAATTGGTTAAGGGGTTAGGGGATTTAGGCATAGGGGGTTTATAAGGAGTCATGGTTATGGTTTAACGATGTTATGGTCATTATGGTCACATTAGGGGGTTTATAGGGAGTTGGGGGAGGGATTAAAAAACCACCTCTAAAATTCATTAGGATTGGACTTTTCTTTACCTATCTTGATAGTTGCGGATAAAAGGTTCTACATATTTCAATGCTTGGTTGTTAGGGGTTTTAGTGGTTAGGTTCCTTATGGTCACGTTATGATGTATGCATTGTGAAAAATACATAGTCACTATGGTCACACTATGGTCACAGTGGTAACATTAATTAGCACTTAAGGGATTTAGGGGTTAGGGATTAGTTGGTTAATGGGTTAGGGGATTTGGGATTAGGGGGTTCATAAGGAGTTAGGGTTACAGTTCAATGGGCTTATGGTCACTATGGTCATTAAGGTCACATTAGGGGGGGGGGTTAGGAGTTAGGTGTATAAGGAGGTTTAGGTTTACAGGGTCAATGGATTAGTTATTAGGGGTTTTAGTGGTTAGGGGCCTTATGGTCACATTATGTCATATGAATTCGTTACATAATATACATAGTCACTATGGTCACTATGGTCACATTTAGTGGTTAGTGGCCTTAGGTTTTAGGCTAGTTAGGGGTTAGGGGTTAGTGCGTTAAGCGATTAGGGGATTTGGGTAATTTAGGGGGATTATAAAGAGTTAGGCTTAGGGTTTAATGGGGTTATGGTCACTATGGTCAAATGGTTAGGGGCCTTAGGGGTTAGGGTTTAAGGGTTTTAAGTGGTTATCTCTTAGTTGATGCCATACAAAATAAGGGCTACAATATTATGTGTCTACACAAGATGTTTTCACATTCCTCTGTCACAATTCCACATGGACTCCACAACTCCTCCCAGGCCATGTGCTTAGACCTTGACAACTATTAATGGTGTTTTTTTTTTTACAAAAAATATTATGGTTTAGATTATCAATGCAGTGGAGAAACCACCGAAAGAGATTCAAGCTTCTAGTTTATGAAAATACCAGAGTAGGCTATGTGAATAGTTTCCAAAGAAACCATGCCTAATCAAACTGATATAATTATGTTCAATAAGCTGCATAGGACCTCCAAATACAAAGGAGTGATACAGATGATATGGGGTAAGTGGGATGTTGAGATAAGAGATTCTTTAAAAGGAGTTAGAATGTGGTTAGGTACTTACAATGTTACATAAGAAGTTGCTCAATATTATGACAATGAAACTATGAAAATTAATGGTCCCTCTGCTCTTACTAACTTCTAAGGTTCATGTACTCCATATAATTCTTAGAGGAATCCTCCAAGGGAAGCTAAGAAACAAATCTATGATAGACAATGGATTGCGGCCCATTCAGTTTTTTTTGGTGACTAGGGGAATCAATAACTGGAGTTGGGCTGGTACTCGCGTCACATGGGGTCCAAGGCTCCATTGCTGCTACCACTATACCCCTAGCTTCCCTAAATCCACCCGCAAGACATGGGACACAGGTAAACCTGGGTGGGATTTGATATCATGACCTCCTTTACAACAAGTGACTTTATATCAAGCGACACCAATGAGCCACATCCGTTTGGGAAATTGCAGCCCATTCAATTATGACAAGGTATTTTGCAAATTCCAAGGTGAAGCCCATTACATTTTAAATCCACATGACATCATCTTCTTATTTTTTATATTGTATATATGAATAAGGGCCTAAGGAATGCTATGATCAAGATTGAATTCCAGTTTCTTCTCTTTCTTCATCCCCTACCATGTCTACATATTATTCATTGATTGATGATGTTGGTTCTGAAGATGCAAGTTATCCTATTTACAACGACGAATTGAATGGTGTAAATATGTAATGGAGCAACCTAAAGGCACATGTGTACATTAGGTTAACCCTTGAATTGTTGGGTCAGACTTATAACATTACATCATATCACACCTATTGACTATGTTGTAGGTTTAGTAAGATGGTGCCATAATTTTTCTTATTGCTTGAAGAACATCTATTTGTATAGTTGTAGCCTTTCAAATACCAAATCCCTAACTTCAAAGTGACTTTCATTACGATGTTGATTTGCTTATTGTTTCACCTTGTTTTATGCTATAGCGAAGTTGTCATTCTATAGTTGGAGAACCTCTTTTTCGTGCTTGATGCATTCCTCAACTTCTTGAAACATAGAGTTATCTTTGTGGAGGATTATCCCTGCACTTACCTATGCATAGATAATTACCTAATGAGTCGTAAAAGAATTGTCAACTACATGGATTTTTATCACAACATTAAGGTAGTGGGAAGAGGGATCAATATGTGCCTACTTATTAGAAGGATTTGGAAGTGGAGGCCCCTCTTCTTATTACTCAATTGATTAATCAAATTTGGGCTTAGGCTCCATATTCTTTTAGTCTTAGAAAACATTTTGGTTTAAGGAGATTATGGTCAAGCATAAAAACCTTGAAAATATTAATTTCGGTCTTAACTTATGCAATAACAATGTTATTTTTATCATTTTTTAAAATTTAATGTTTATTTTGATTAATAAATTTTATATTTTTACTGTATAAATAAATAAACAACAAAAAAAACAATATATATAATATTAAGAACAAAAACAATACAGAACATTAAACCATACAAACATTACCAAAACAAACTCTGATTTCCATCGGAAGTATCCTTACCTCCCAACTTCCCCACCTCCTATGTAGACTTCCTGCAAAAATTATCCATTCCTCCCAACCTCCTGAGAGTAGAATAAATAAAACTCTCTGAGGCAGAGTACGGATTTATGTCAATTGGTTTTATGTTGAAAACTGGTGAAGCATGAAGATATGGCAATATTGTACGAATCACTATACGGACAATTAGGGCGGGAGATGGATCGGGACCTTTTGCAGATCATGCATTCCAAGACAGAGGAAGAACTACATAATCTTGATGACAAGTATGTGTATCTTCCCCCTCCTTTGTGTTATTGATTGAATGAGCTGCCAAGGTTTTCCCTCTTGAATTATTTTTAGGCTTGCACTGCTTAGGACTTTTGTAGCTTAAATGAAAGATTTATCACTGGAATGCATGCATGATCAACCCTTTTAACCCCCTTGCATAACCGAATCTCTTTATTGCACCGACCCTTCCTTTCAAGCAGATGCTTTCAGGCAGGTGCTCAGTCAAGGGAGTTAACACTAGTCATTGGTTGAGTTAGCGCCATCTGGAATGGAGGGAGAGGTTCAACCTACTGAGCATGCCCTAGATATGATGGAATATTCTACATTGAGAATGATAAAAATGGGGTCAGATAAATAGCAAGAGCCTACCTAGGATAAGATAGATATTATTTCAATTAGGATTTTTGTTATGATTGGGATTTCAATTATTGGAAAAAGGTCGTATTGTGCAATTCATTAGGTATATAGATGTGATTATATGATCTGTAAATGGTAGGTGGGCCAAATAATAGCCCCCGATTCTCAGACTTCCTCCAATAGTTTACATCGAAGCCCACAACCAAAGGGAAGGGTGGCTTCGCACCTAAAATGCCAAAATTGAGTAAAAAAATAATTTTAGAATCCGCGATGACTCACTACTAAGTCATGGACCCCTTGAAAATAGGATTTATCTTAGTAATACTTTTAATTTTTAATGTGTTGTGAAATATGTATCAAGCCAACGTGTTCCTATTCAAAACGATGTAGCTTAGTAAAAAACCTATCAAGGCATTATATATGAGCCTATGCCTTTGATTTCCTTGTACCCCATATCCTTATGGTTATAAATCTATATGTTTTTTTGTGTCCTAAGAAAGGATCAAGGGTCAAAGTATGTCCTTTACATAGAATAAATAGAGCTTCCTGGGAAGGAGATGGAAGGTACTGATACTAATAATGTTCCATAATTCATCAATTAGACCATTGGATGTGGCTGCAGTATGCTTTAGTGCCTTTGTTTTAACAGTGCTTGTCATTTCAAGAACAATTAGACAACAATTAGTACAGGGATTTCCACTTGCATTCTCACTAGGAATTGGAGCTTTATGTGCTTTACTCTATGCACCATCATGTGGACTATTTAGGAAAAAAGACAACTAAAATGCCTCGCTTTTCTCGACGAATTTTTAATAAAAACTGTCAAAATTGTTCCTGGAAATTGCTATTTCATCATTTTTTCAATTTCAATAATTGTGATTGCCCGTTCTAGACTAAATCCCCATTTTATAATGACCCAGATCACCCAAATTGTGATTTGAGCACTAGCCTAAATTGGAATTTTAGCAAGATCTGGTTCGCTAGATTCCAACGGTTTGGAGGCGATTTAGTTAGAGCTTATACTACTCCATATTTCTAGGTACTTCAATATAGTCATTCAGTGTGGAGAAATGTGCACTATGTCAACAAACAAAGCAAACATAATTCAGATAAAATACCCCCAAGCCTCCATATCTGCACCATTGAAATAACAGAATTCAGGGTGACTGTGCCAAGGCATCTCCTTAGATGAATACACCAAAACTACACCAACTAATTTATTAAATTCATTTCTATTTAAAATGCATCCCCCTCAATAGCTACTCTATGACTGCATCCATAAATCCCCAGAAAACCCAGGAATTTCTAAGCAAGCAGGCTCCGTTCAACCACTAGTGTTAAATGTTTTGAAATGCAAATATTCATGTCTGTAGCATCACTTTTTTTGTTCCAATGAGTTTGAATAGCCATTACTTCCGTTTCCATAGACGGGTGTTGGTGGTTAAAGCTAGCTATGCTCTTCCCTCTAGTTGCTTCCCTTACTCCTTCTGCCATATTGTAATAGTTTTAGGATTTTAGAATAAGACCATGAGGGAGTATCAAGAGAACTACCATAGAGTTGGTTATTCACCTATCCCTCTTGGAGATGGTCTAACTAATTGACCTTAGTTGTCAGGTTAGCCTTATGTTGCAAGGTTTTAGGGAGACAATGTCAATCAATATCAAAGAACAGATTAAGCTAACAATCAATCACATAGGGAATAGATGGTGGAATTCAATCCATGAGCCAACTCTAGTGGGGTAAGGGAAATCAAAGAAAAAATGGTTTACCTCTATTTCTTGTCGAAAAGCACTGATAGATCCGATAGCCTATGTTACATGCAGAGCTACCGTCCAATAGTTTGAGTTATCTCAGTACCTTCCCACTACATAAAGTCAAACCTATTGATCCATCAATATCATAGGTAGGGGAAAAGGCAAAGGAGGGAAGGGCAGTCTTACCAACAACATGAAAGGAAGAGGCGGGTCGAGCATATAAATTAACAAGTCCCTTTTGTCTGGTTCCATAATTCTATCAGTTTCCTATCTCTGTCATCTGGTTTACTCTCAGACCAAAGCTTCCAAAGATAAGTAAAATGTAATTGCTACACTTTCAAATAAAAATAGAGAATATGAAAGTAAAATATAATTGCTGATATGACTTTAGATTGCATATAAATTCCACAACCTACTCCCTGTAACACAAAGGATAAATATACAAGACATCACCAATTTAGGAAAATAATGCATCATCCATGGTAATAATGATGTCTCCTTCCTAACAGAAACAACTTTGTTGTTATACAAACTTCATTTTTCTTCAAAAATCAGGAGTGCCTCTCTGAATAATAGGCCATAACAACCCTATTATTTCAAATTGACAAATAATTTGTTGGAATAAATTTACCTTGAGATGAATAACATGAACAATTGAATGCTACAAATTTATTATACTCCCTCATATCAAAAGTATGACGTAAAAAGGTTGATATATGTAAAAACCATAAAGAATGGGCATAATAGAAAACAAGATGGCAGTAAATCTTGACTTTTAATAGTCTGCTCATTTTATTGAAGCAATAATATTTTCAACAAAGAGCAGCATGGAAACTTTCTGGAGGTCCCAATAGAAGGATTATGGACATCCTTCCAATTTCATAAGGGTTGAAATCCATCTACTGGAACCACCATTATCAAAGTAAAACCTGCTAATAAGAATGGAAAAAACTTGACCCACAATAAGTTCCAAAATGGTGAATATCACATGCAACCACTAGATCCTCTACGTTGCAAACAACCTTTTATTGGGAAATATTTTGATCCTCTTCCCTGAAAAGCACCCTCTTGTGAACAAGGAGTATATCAAACCCATTGGCCAAGAACATGGAGTATAGAAAAACCGACCTGGTAGATGAGGCCCTAGATCTTGGAAAGAAAAGAGAGATTGGTACCAAAAGCAGAGGCAAGCATTAATAGTGTAAAGAAAGGAGGCAGAATGGACTTTATGATTTTCTATGTCAACTTGGGCAAGAATGATTTCTCTCAAAATGTTGTCGTATGAGGAACCCGTCCGTTGAGATTAGTTTTACAACAAAAAATATTGTGGTCTTACCGACATATCACATTATTATTGTGGCCTTGTCAACAGATCACGTATCCTTGAAGATGTGATTTAAGGGAGTGCTTTGCTTCTTTTCCCATCTGTTTGTTGAGGGTGAGACAATCAACATGCTTTTCGAGCTTGAGGATGTGATTTTCCAACTTCGAGATACTGGCCATTTGAGGTTGCAAAGCCTGATGCAGGGCGTCTACCAGAACATCTCGAAGGTGAATTAATTATTCATCAACCATTTCAAAGCATCGTCCCCCTTCCTTATCCAACCGTGCCAACACTCTATTATGATCCCTTAGCTGTATGCGTAGCACCTTCAGTTCTTTTTCCATTTTGTAGACCTGGGTTTAGCTATCCAGTTCCGTGACATGCTCCATATCTCCCATTCATGACAGAAGGAATCCAAATAAGTTTACATGATGACCCTCTTTACTTGCGGTTTTGAAATATACTGAAGCCTCGGGGATGAGCAACAATAACTCCAATTGAGTGACAATAAAATCCAGCCTCTCGGCTTGCTTGTGGTAATGGAGACCCCAACAGGTGAACAACAGGTGAACACCTATGTCTTCCTCGTGACCTCAGCCTAACGCCCATCCAATAGCTTGAGTGAACTTCCCACACGTGTCATCCAGTAGATAAGACATCTTTGTAGAATCGAAATAAAGACGGAGTGATTTTGGAATACGGGCATAGTACCCTTATGTTGCAGTGTTGACATTGGCCCGCTCGCATGAGATCTTCTTCCTACCTGTCCTGTCTAGGTGCCCCAACATAACCCATTGATACGATCATGGTATTTAGCCGATGAGATGGAGGTCTAATAGTAGGGTAAATGGTTTATTATTACCATTCAAATTCAATGTTCCTTTGTCCATATAGACCACTTCATTGGTTTCCTTGTCAATTTCTCCATTAAGCTCATGGAGGATGTGGAAGTTTTTAATGTTGTGAAAGAATTTCATGAGGAACTTTATTTTCTTGTGGATTTGTCGGAGTCTCATATTGTTGGGATGTCTATTGGTAATGAGATCTTGGATCACAATTCAAGAGTCTACAAAAACATCGATTTCAATAATATTCTTGGCCTTAGCTTGATAGAGTCCTTGCCAAAGCGCTAACGCTTCCACTATGTTGTTGGTGTCTTCTCCTATTCCCCAAGAATGGCTTAGTTCACATATTTCATCGGGGTTAAGAAGAATCCCTCCACCTCCTATCACCCCTAATAAAAACATTATTATTGAGTCTATTGTTATCCTTTAATTATAAATTAAATTCAATAAAATATATTTTTTAAATGAAAATTAAATTCTTTAATAAAAACATTATTATTAAAGAGCATTTTTTTAAATAAAATTTCATTGTTAAAGGGTTATTTTTTAACCAAAAATTTGTATGATAGACAAGATAAAAATTCAAAACATTAAAAAAAGTTAATCAATTAAGTCCAACACCCTCCTTATTGAACTTAAATATAATATGTTGTGTCTCCCGCTCTTTTAATGTTTTTGAATGAAATGAATTTTCTAGGTTTGATCTAAAATATGTCCAAATTAAAACCACTCATGAAAATTTTCATCTTGTCAAGCACTTCACAAATATCTTCTCAAAAAAATGGTAAACTCAATCTCTATCTATGGGCACGCCTGTTTGAATATGGAAGCGGGAAACAATGACGCTTCTGAGGTAAGTTTTGTGACATTTACATTCTCATTCTATGATTTTGATCGTTTTTTTTCCATTTTCCTCACGGTAGATTTAGCTTCATTTCATGATATGAACCTCGTATGGTTTCCTGTTATTTTTTTAAATAACCTTACTAACAGACATAGGGTTTGAACCTTGGCCTACCTAAAAAAATACTGTTGCAATTGCAGAAATGGCGGTTTGTATCTCTAATCTGGGTACAAAAAACACTACATCGTGAGGTCTTATTCTGGATGGAACCATGTCACTCTGTTGGATCGTGGTTTGTAATTTGAAACTACGGTGCACAATAAGGGCGATTTTTCTAGAGGAGAATATTGTCCCTCTTGTTAAATCGTGGCAACAAATTCAAGGAGAAAGGGAGGACGAGCTGCATTCACTTTTTAAGGAAGGGCGCAAGTAGTAGAAGAGAAGGAACGCACCCAGTGTTACACATGAGGAGGACGCGCCATTAAAAAGGGAAGCGAATTGTTTCCATCCTATGTGGTGAACTACATCTTCCTTCCATCTTGACACTCGTTATCACTGAATGAAGATGCTTCCCCAGTGCAATATAGTGTTCAATAGTAGAGATTCCCACTTTTTTTGAAGGGCACGGGGAGAATATTTTCCTCTTGTGAAATCATGGCATCAAACTCAAAGAGAAAGAGAGGATGGGATGCATTCACTATTTAAGGAAGGGTGCAACTAGTAGAAGAGAAGGAACACACCCAATGTTACACATGAGAAGGGCGCACCATTAAAAAGGGAAACCAGTCGTTTCCAACCTGTGTGGTGAACTATATATTCCTTTCATATTTACACTCACTATCACTGAATGAAGATGCTACCCCAGTACAAGATAGTGTTCAATAGCATAGATTCCCACATTTGTTGAAGGGCATGGGGAGAATAATTTTCCTCTTGTGAAATCATGGCATCAAACTCAAAGATAAAGGGAGGATAGTATGCATTCATTGTTTAAGGAAGGGTGCAGCCAGTAAAAGAGAAGGAACGCACCCAGTGTTACACATGAGGAGGACACACCATTAAAAAGGGAAGCCAATTGTTTCCAGCTTGTGTGGTCAAATACATCTTCCTTCCATCTTTACACTCACTATCACTGAATGAAGATGTTTCCCCGGTATAGTATAATGTTCAATAGCAGATATTCCCACATTTGTTGAAGGGTGTGGCCAAGAGAAATATGATATTTATGTTGTAGAAGTCACAGAAGGAGAAATTTGTGTTCAGTGCATGTGGGGAGTAGCTATTTCTGTTAGGCGTGTTATGGAGCTATCTCTTGTGTTATAGATCTTTATTGTAATTAAATATTCATTCTGCTACCGCTTTTGCTTGTGTGAGGTATGATATCTACCAAATCCACTCAATATTATCTACTGAAGGGCATATACGACAGTTTATATTTGTTTAATGAAGTATGCCCAGTTTGTGCAATACCAGGGAGAAAGATGAAGTCGTGGAAGACACCTTTTTCCATTGTTGTTAGTGCATCAAATTTTCTAGGCATGTATTCACCTTATTTTTGAGTAAAATCCAGATCTAGAAATTTGGCAATAAAGGTTTGATTTATGCTTTATATTATCACTATAGAGTTTTATTTTGCAAGCTTAAATGTTGTGGATGGTAAATGTTACATGTGCTATAAGAAATTCCTTCTAAACCATCCAAGGAGTCTGCACCATGATAGTATATCATGAAAAAACCCACATACAAGAAACTTCCACACTTTTCTTGAAATGTACATTTCTCAAAAAATTATTCTTAACATATATATCTGCAACCAAAAAAGAAATAACCCAACTATGGATACTTGATTCAATGAAGCCAGAATTTGATTTAGCACAATAATTTACTGAAGAAAGTGAGACTTGTATAGTTTGATCGATGATGACAAAACTTTAGCTTGATATCTACCCTCCATTTATGGTAGGAGGGAAGCTATTGATTTCAACTGAGGTCCAAAAACACTTCAATACAATCGATTAATTGTTATCCCTCTGTCAACAAGGAGGGGAGTTCAATGGTTGTTCTTTAAGACACTCTCTTTAATCAAGTATTTATATCTTCTGGTTGTGTTTCACGTAATTCTAGATGCCTTGAATGTCAAGTACGTTCCAATAACTAGGTCTTTTGCAAGTTAGAACATAAAGTACTAACCTTTGACAAATAGCACAATTATTGCAGTGAAAAAAGTCTCAAAGTGACTTTTATTTTGATAAAAGATATATCCATTTTAGAACCCAATATAAACATTACTATTTACATAAACCTCATCTAGCCTCTATAGAGACCAATGTCCAGACAAACTGACCCTAAAAGGAATGTAACGACTAAGTATGATAGTCATTTGGTCCACTATTCCAATAAGCAGCCATATAGAAGATTTCCAAATGGTGTTAATAGGATATAATGCAACAACAAATTTAATACATAGAATATTTGAGGTTGTAGAATGATTTAACCTGCCCACTGGCTCTGAAGGTGACTAGCTATCAAGATGCACCAAAGTGGTTACATCTGGTCTGCTATACAAATTCCATTGATGGCTTTGACCACTACATCAATAAAATAAAATCATCAAGTGTTAACTTAATTTTGTTTCTTCAATGCAAAAAATTTTCACTTTGAAATATCAGATAATAAGTTTTATAAATATCCGTCTAGAAAAAGCCCTATCCAACACTTATCCACCCTTGTGAAATCACAAAAGAAACAAAAACCCAATCGAAGAAAAGGAATTACCTCTTTTCCTCATATATAAAATATATCGAGTTGTTTGATCAATGACATCAATAACAATAAACCCCAATACAAAATGAAACAAGATAATGCTTCTCCCAATCCTAAAACCCTAACCCTAAAAACCCTTCACCTGCAAGTGTGATGACAATCACACCTGTTCTCCCCTTCTACTTCCCTCCTGTGAAAACTCCTGTGGAAATTACATGTTGCACACTTCAGAGCCCCCAAAGTACCCTCTTCACCACTTGGCATGAATTCCCCACACCCATCAACTGCATACCCCCTAATGCTCAAAGCATGGTTCTTCCTGCTTTCTCTGTACCGAACAACCTTAATCAATATATTATCCGCATCCCTATTATTCTCTTGTGGGTAATATTGTTGTTGTTGATGTTGTTGAGTCCTCATGCCTTCATGTACAGGAGGAGGAGGAGACCCGGGCCTTGTTGTTGATGTTGTTGTTTAATGAACATGATGGGGAGGCCTCAGAAAGGACAATCATCATAACAATTGAACAACTAGTGCTACATTAACCAATATACACTACAACTATTTGTCAAAGTCAGAGACCAAATTACTTACAGTCTATTACAGCCCAGTGTATGCAAAGTGTTTGTAAAAACATATACCCGATCTCTACAGTGAACAAGGAAGAAATCAGACTTCTAGAGAGGGTGTACTCTACAACAGAGATATATCCACAGAGTTAAGAGTAAATGCATGAATCCTGAAATCCTTGCAAACCACTTAAATTGTTAGTGCGATAAGAGGGCAATGTGAACATAGCAATACATTCATTAGAAGAAAATTACCCAAACTTGGTATAGGGACATCTCAGTATAAGGGAAAAATATTGGTTTGGGATATTACACTTTTGGAGATTTAGTTTGAAGGGACAATATTTGTGGATGGTCTTGGAATGGGAATGCATGTGCAGAATGGAATTTATTTTCTTTTAGAATGAATTAACTGTATTCCATAGCTTCCGAAAGTAAACCAAATTTCTAGTTATTAATTGTTGGATGCATGCATATATTAGGTGTGTATGCATGCCAATATATTTGGTTTAGTTATTTGTGTCTAATTATGGATTCAAAATGAAAAATGAGCTTTGGGTGTGTTTTTGATACCTGTGTCTCCTCAAACCTCATTAGTTGCTGGATAAATGCCTTTGGTTATACTCTGGTCAGATAAGATTATATGTGGTCTCTAGCATGTCAAGTTGGTCACCTTGGTCTTCAAAATATAGGATTTGGTTTTGATTTTACAAGTAGATGCGGGTTTTGGTTTATTGATTTAGTTTTTTTATTGCTTCTTTTGCAATGGTTTATGTGTTGCTACTGAGGTTTAGGCATTCACCTTTGAGTTGAAAAATAAGTTGTCAACCAAATGTCGAGGAAAGGTTGAAACTGACTTTATTTGGGAAGTGAAAGATATATGTGAGGATTATGATGATAAAGGTACATATAAAGAGGAAGAGGACTTTATGCCAGAGATTGATGATGGGAAATCCAGATCATGTAATGATGAAAGCTTAAAGGATTCTGCAGAGAAAGTATAGTTTACAAAAAATGATAAAATCCAAGAAGCAACTGATGATTCAAAGGAAATGTTGAAAATGCAAAAAGATACATCCATTCAAATGTATTATGAGACTTTGGCCAAGAAACATGATATTAAGAGGGAAGTACATAGGCAGGAAAACTGGAAAAAGACACATGGGGTAGGTGAGAATAAGAAAAATCCTACTACATCCTTGAATTCATCTGATAAGAAAGACAGGAAGATGCTCAAATCAGTTTAGGTTGGGCTTAAGAAGCATAGTTCATTATCAACATCTAAATCCAACAGTATGAGGCCCATAATAAAGATAAAGAAGCCTACAAGACATTTTGAGGACCATTTGAGGCATGATGTTGCTGGTGCAATGCCTACAAGCCATTTTGAGAACCATTTGAGGTATGATGTTTCTGGTGCAGTATCTTTAATAACTGAGCCAGAGGTTAAGACAACAAAGAGAGATTTTAAAAGGTCATCAAAGAGTGAAAGCAATATTCATAATGACGGAGACAATATTTTGAATTTTTCTTCTTATCTTGAAGAAATTAGGATACAATCACAAGATACAGGCATTATTTCAAAGCAAACCATGAGTGAAAAGCAATTTGGTTAGAAAAGGAAAAGCATGGAAAAAGAAATTAGAGGTTCTCGATTAGTGCCTGAAAGTGAGTTCCTAGATCGTAGAAAAATAGTGACAGATAACATTGTCAGCAATTTTGAATCTTTTAAACATGGAAAAACTGAAGAGATCATTTAGGTTTCAAACTGTAAAAAAAATTTCAAGGGTGAAAAAGATTTTGAAAATATTCATGAAAATTGTGTTCATACCGTCAAATATCATGTGCTTTCTACATTGGTGACTAAAGACAATGAAGTTAGGGTAGTTCCAAACACTTCTTTGCATTAGAATTCCATTCTGAAGAAGAAAAGAAAGCTCTTGAAGAAACATAATTTAGGGTTATCAACTCTACCAGAGAGATCAGATAATCAAATAAAGATAAATATTTCCACGGAAGAAGAAAATGTTCTTGAAGTATTATCTTGAGTAGATCATCGAAAGAAAAGGACACAGATCAAGGAAAGGAAACATAAACTTAACTTTGATGAACATTTGCATTCGGTAAAAAGGGCAAGGATTGAAGTTGAAGATGAAACCAAGAAAATTGTAGAAGGCTTGAATAAAGGAGGCATAACAAGTGCCAATGACATTGAATGGAGAAAATATGGCATCGGATAATGCTTGTGTGTTAAATGAATTCCATTTGAGAACTAATAATATCTTAAGTTCTAATAGTCTTGAAACTGAAGGTGATTTGCCACATGGGAAGATGTCCTCAATTTTCATGGAAAGGCCTATGTGTTTGCCTACCAAAGGCTGATAAATATCGTTTGAGAAGTAGTCTACCGAGTGATGAAGTTGCACTGCCTCCCTCTAAACGATGTCACCGGGCTCAGGAAGCTATGTTTGCATGTGTTGCATAGGCTGCAACTGCTTTAGTGGATCCAGTGGCAACTGGTGTGACTAGACAGGATGATGCATACAAGCTTTCTGCAAATGAAAAATATTATACTAAATGCTTTGATAATGTGAAGAAGTCAGTTAAGGGAAATGAGAAGTCAGTTAAGGGAAATGAGGAATATGTCAAAGTAGACACATTGATCCAAAAAGAAGCAACGAAAACAAGAGGTAGTAAGAAATATGTGGTGCCTTCAGATTCATACCAATCCTTTATAAGGTTTTCTTCATAACCTGCTAAATGGGTAGAGGAGAAGCAGATGGATCCATGGTTTGAAGATTCAATGTCCTCTAAGCATATGGATAAATGGTAGATTAGAGATAAGGATGAGAGGAGTGCACATGCTAAAATGTCTACCAAATCATTAACTGATCCAAAAATGGAAGAACAAAAGCTATAGAGCGTGACTGGACCAGTGTTTCCTTCTTCAAAGAAGCAAGATGTTTCAAATTTAGCTTCAAGGCAAATCAATTCAATCATCACACCTCCTATCAAGGCTTATGTTGCACAAAAGGGTGAGGCTGAGCAATATGAATACAAGTCAAAGGGCATCAAGGTGAAGAAATCTTGTGCGACCCTAGCAAAGAAAAATAGCAGAGTCCTTAAAAAAGATCATGGGAAGTCAGGCTCAGAGAATTTTAACCAAGGGAAATTAGCTAAGTAGTTGTCTGCTCACAAGCATGAGAAAGTTTCCCCTACAAAATCTGGCACTGAACCTTCATAGAAAAGGTGACAGGTTCATCAAAATTTAAGGTGAAGATAAACGGTACTGTAGTAATGAAATTGGATGGTGTGTCACTATCTACAGAGTTGTATTTAGAAAAATAAAACAAGCTTAGACAAGTGTAAGTCTTATATTCATTCAGTTTCATTTCAAATTACAGTTTTTTTCCATTTGTTATTATATTTAGATGCCCACTTATTAATGTTCATATTGTCCTTCCTTTGTTGTTCTTATCATTTTGGCTTATGTTACAGGTATGACACTGCAAACGAATTAAAATTCAGAGCTATGTCAAATGATTATGACATTGCTACCCCATCTACATATTTGAAGCATATTATAGCAGTTGCACAAGCTAAGCGAGAAGAAGCACATTCTGCAGCTCTGCCACATTCTATTTCAATTGAATAAACTGAGAATTCTATTTTTTTTATTTCCTGTCTTTCACCAATTCGAGGGAGTAGTTCAGATCACAGTTCACCACTCCAACTTCACTTAGATGGTGAGGAAATTGAGGATACAAAGGATGCCATTGCAAACACATAATCAATAAGTCCCAGATTTAATGTGTAGCAATGGGGTCTGCCAAATACGATGGATCTGGAATCAAGTGAAGAAGGTAAAATAAGCTCAGAGAAAAAATTGATTGGAGGGACAATCAGTGGGGATACAGAACCAGCAATTACCAGGGACGCTTTTGAAGGAATGCTAGAGAAGCCGTCAAGGACAAAGGAAATTATTGGCAAAGCATCGTGTGATGCTATTGACCTTGTAAAATATAGCCTTGCTAGTGAGGTAAGCTTGATATCTATTATTTTCCAGTATGGTAAACAAGTAGCTCATTTTATTTTTGCTTTCTGTGGTTTTTTTACTTTTGGAAAATTAATGATGAAAATTGTCAAGGATTAGAGTGAAGAATGAATATCTTGCATGTGGATCATTTCTGCATTCATAGTGACTTNTACATTGGGTATTTTTCCCTGCATTAACTTATTTTTCAATGTCTTCTTAGTTAGAACTTGAAACCTCTTACATATGGATGTGGATACTATATCAAAAGACCAAAATGGTGTCTTCAACAAGATGCAAAGTATCCCCTTCCATTCTCTACTACCCAATGGTATCTTGTTGGCCATGGGATTTACCTATCCTCCCTCGAATTGATTGTCTTGGATTGACTGAGCACACCAAAATATAGAAAGGCTATAGGATTACACTCACATTCTAAACTCTAATATCTATAATGTGTTTTTTCTGAACCACTCTACAATATTAGGATCTAGGTGAAATTTTTCCACCTATTCTGCATGATGAATTGCATTGATTTAGAGGCCAAAGTAGGATCCCTCTGGATGAGATATCTCATTTTCCTCTTGCTCAAATTCTATCCTTTTTGTTGAAATATTTTTTCAAGCTTCTGTTCTTTTTGTTTATTTATGTCTGAGGACTTTTTGTTTTGATCTTGTTAATTGGTTGGGTTAGAGGCTTGAGTTAGATTAGGTTTTTAGCTTGATTATTGGGATGACTTGGTTAAATTGGGGCTAGTAGCTTGCTAAGGGTATGTTTTTATCTAGGTAATAATGAAGATGACAGTGGGGATGTTTGTCCGTCCTCTATATGCTAGTGCTACTGATATAATTTGGAGACATACCCTCACAGTTCCAAATCTTTGGACTATTAGAAATGTAGGAAACTCAGTCCCATCCTGAGTTTGCCCTAATTTTTTTTGCTGAGAGAAGCTAGGTGCATTCTATTGCGCAACATTGAATATATTTTAACGTTGTCCCATTTGTCCATCCAATTTGGTTGAATATAATATTCAATACAAAAGGATTAATAAATTGATAATAAATTTAATGTTGATTATCAAAAAATATTTGTCAAATATTTTTTTCCCAAGAGTTGAATCTTTAAATTTGATATTTCAAGTGAAATTAAAATATACATCAATATCCCTGGAAAGGCCTTGTAGCATGTACTTTGGTCCTTGTACAAAAAATTCAGCTCTAAGAATCACTTAATATGTCTTATGTGCAATTAAGCACATTCTCCTAGGGTCCTTTGAAACAACCTTTCTTCTCATAAAAAGATCCTTTCAGATCCACTTATATTACAAAAAAAACAAAAATCAAGAAGCTACTAAGATTCCACTGTCAAAATTCCACACTGGAAATAACCAATAAAGAGACAAATCCATGCTGGAAATCTGATCCCCCTCTCAGAATTCTTGAATAGTTAGGGACCCCTCCTGCATTAGCACAACCTCTTTAGAGCTGATCAACTCTTGTATTGAATTCTCTTTATATATTTATTATTGACGAAGGAATTCTCATCAAAATATTGTTTAATCTCCAGCACCTAATTCATTATTGGACCTATAATATAATATTCTCAAATATGCATCTGTTATGTGCCTAGTCCATCAAAAGATTGGAATCTCTTTAGACCTGCAAATGTTTATGTTCTTTTTCCTTTGGTACCTTCACTAGAATTCAAACGCCATAAAAATCGGCTCTATTGTTTGTCCCTTGTTCTGACACATACTTCAAAAGAAAATAATGAGAAGAATTGATGTACAAAATGGACCCTGCCACGCACATTCCTGGATGTCCTTGACAAGTTTTATTATAGAAACCACAAGCTTTTTCATGACCAATGCTAGATTTTGTTTCTCTAGAATTCTCTGATATTTTTCTCTTAAAGGATTTCAACTGCCTTTAAAGGAAACCCATATTTTATGGGCTGCCTGGGCTGTATTTAGTTATGTTCCTTGAAAAATCATACTATTTTTCGAAATCCATGAAGCAAGGAAAAAACTCGAAAGATTTTTCATATTTATTAGATAGCCATTAGAAAAACAATCAAACAAATTTGACCGATCCCATTTGTTTGTTCTAGAAATAGTTGTAATAATTCATTCCAAACAGCCTTAGATAAAGGACAATAGACCAATACATGATCCATTGTTTCCTCACTACATTTACACGAGATGCACCTTCCAGGGGCTCAGGACCATTCAAATTCCTTTTTTGTCCATGGTCCCATGCAAGCCAAAGAAAAATCCTTGGTTTGGGAGGACTTTCCAAATTCCTAACAATTTTACATCACCAAACTATTTATTTTGACTTCAATTCCTCCACCCTTTATGAGTATCCCAGTTTGGTTGTATACTCACTTGTTTCTTTATTTTTAGACCATTTAATTATGTCATCTACATTTTCTCCTTAAAGGTTCAATGCTTCTGGTGATTTCCAATCTTGATACGATGCATTATATCCATTAGGAATTGCTACCTCTTTCAGAAATAATATTCCAAATTAATGAAGATCATTAATAAGAGCTTCTGACATATCACATATTGAAAGAAGAGGAATTTAAAGCAATTTTTATTAGAAGGCATATGTCATGTGCGTGTGTAAGCACACAAATGTAGATCCATCTTAACTTCATATCTTTTAACCAAAGAGAGATTTGCATTTTAGTTTTTGGATCCCTCTCTGTGCCTAATAGATCTGAAATTAAGATGGATCTATGCTGGTTATGATATAGTTGTATCATTTGAAACATTTAGTGTAATTTGTACCTTTTTTCCAAGGAAATCCTCGCAGGGAACCCAAGGAATGTTTTCTCACTTTTAAGGATGGAATACATAGTAAGCTTGTAGGCATAGACTAGTGCTCCTCACCCAAGGGGATTCAAACTGGGCACTTGTTGGCATGGGACTAGCCAGATGCCCAATAACATAGATTTGTGACCACTGAGAACTGAATGGGCTAACCTCTTGGGTTATGTGTACTTTGTATCTAATGAGTATTTAGTTTATTATTTTATAGAAAATAGAAAGCACTCCACGGTATTCTTCTATCGTTGATTCTCTAGATGTAAAATCTTCTCATTGTCCTGAATCAGAGAAGGCATAGTTTCACTGCAAGTTATGTTCCAAAATATTAAATCTCTGATTTATGATACATTTGATAAAGTCACATGGAGCTCATATTAGCTTTTTCTATTTTCATGGAGTGATTTATTTATTTCCATTACTTTGGTGAATACCCTTTCTGAAAGATTGGGTCCAATTTTATAATGTTCAATGTAGTGAATCTACAATTTGACCACCTTATATTAAATTGGATCACCATTGACATCTTAGTGTCTGTTGGATGGGTGCATGATTGGAAGGTGTGCAAGTATGCTTATGTTGACTTCAATATAAAGGCTACAAATGATAATAATAAAAAAATATTACATAATGGCCACTATGATGTTTTGGCCATTGTGTTACAATCATCAAAACCCCCTTTTGACAATATAATATCTTGATCCATGTAATCAATGTCTAGACCCCACAAGTACATATAATACTTCTAACTGCTTTTCTTCCTTATTTTAATGTTAATGCTGCTAGCTCATATGTTGTTAGCTTTTAATTGTCTGATTCATGTGGTAGGAAATCCATGCAGTGGATGGATTCTGCTAGATTTTCTAAGACCATTCTAATAAAATATTGCATCCAAGTAACTAATCATGCTTGACCTTTACATAAATTCTTTGGGAACCTGCCCTTTTTACTAATTTAGTTGGCTTCTTTCAGAGTATTAGTGAGTTGTGACTACTCACTTGAGATATTAGCGGCGCTCCACGGGGACATGTCCTTAAGGGTTGGGAATGTGTTTTTCGTGTTTACTGCATCGTTGGGACAGAGGAACGGTGGGATAAACGTTTTTGTGTTTATATTTGGGTGAATCTCAGAGAAAGCCAAGCAAAAATGTTTCCCCCCTGCTGCGAACCTCATATCTTCACGGGAAAACTTGGAGGGGACTTCCTGGCGTCCCTCATGAAACTCTGAAACTCCTGGATGTCTCTCACGAAACTTCGAAACTCCTTGATTGAATATTTTTTACTCTTATCTATTTTTAAGCAATCTTATTTTACTATTTAGTATCTTAATGTCTTTGACTGTAATGTTTAATAATTTTGAATTTATTGCAATATCTATTTAAAAGTAAAATAGAGATTAAATCTACAGATTCAACAAATCTATAGAGCTCCAAAATGAATTTATTTGTTGTTACTTTGTGTGTTGTATAGTGGCATGATTATAATCAAGCAAACTGAATGTTAGCCTGGGTGGCATAATATTCTTCTTTTTAAATGCCAACTTGAGGTCAATTGGATGCATAATTATATGTTTTAGAGTCTAAATGTGAGTTTCCTAGCATACATTTACATTATCTTGATTACATCGTAGGATTTGAAGTGGTTAGCATTTATCTAAAGAAGGTCAAAGCCATACGATTTGAAGTGGTTATCATATTATTTGAAGTGGTTAGCATATATCTAAATAAGGTCAGAGCCATTCAGACTTCTTTCTTAGGTCTCTCAAGTCAGAAACAATGTTGGGATTATTAGTATTTTCTTAGAATTACAAATGATGCAATCTCGGTGTTAATATTGCCCCTTTCCCCAATTCTTAAAGGGCTCTAGCTCAATGGAAGAGCGTCTGCTTTACAAGCAGGAGGTTAAAGGTTCGATTCCTTCGTGCCCTAATGATATTGCAATATTGATATTTTAAATAAAATATATTTTATTATGATTTATTAGGATACGAGGGGGTTCTAAACTGACTTCATATGTCACTACGAGGGGGGTTCAAAACCCCCATGTAAGTTTATATCAACGGAGTTCATAACCACCACAAAGGTTTCTAAAGAGTTTTGGGGGGGTTTTGAACTGCGTCTGTAGGTGCCAATGAGGGGGGTTTATAACCGCCCCCAAAGGTTTGTAAAGAGTTTTAGGGGGGGTTCGAACCAGCTTCGTAGGTACCTACGAGGGGGGTTTATAACCACCCCAAAGGTTTGTAAAGAGTTTTACGGGGGGGGTGAACCACCTCTGTAGCTACCTACAAGGGGGGTTTATAACCACCCCCAAAGTTTTGTAATAAATACTTTTAAGGGGGTTTTGGAATCACCCCCATAGGTACCTATGAGGGTGGTTCTGAACCTCCCCCGTAGGTACCTACGAGGGGGGTTTATAACTGCCCCCAAAGGTTTGTAAAGAGTTTTAGGGGGGGTTAGAACCACCTACGTAGGTACCTACAAGGGGGGTTTGAAGCNCTACGAGGGGGGTTTGAAGCCACCCCCGTAGGTACCTACGAGGGGGGTTTGGAACCACCCCCACAATTTTTTATGAGGGGGGTTTAGAATCGCCCCCAAAAGTCACTTTTTTTCAGGGGGGGTTAGAATCGCCCCCAAAAGTCAATTTTGTTTGCGGGGGGGTTAGAACCGACCCCAAAATTCACTTTTAGGGGCCGTTTTGATCTCTTCCAAAACCACCCCTAAAAGTCAAAACTTTTAGCGTTGGTGCTATTAGGGACGGTTTTGTAAAAACCGCCCCCAAAAGTGACTTTTGGAGGTGGAAGACAACCACCCCTAAAATTCAAATTTGTTGTAGTGGAGGGTCATCCTAGACCTTGATGGATATCTAGAAACTTCACATGATCGGGGACTAGGAAAGTCATCAAACAAACAAGCTAAAGCTCTTAAATGTGGCAAGGTACAATGATAATCAAGCAAAAGGGATTGAAGAAGATCATAATGCTATGGGATTTCATGATTATGATTCTCCCTATGGTTTTTAAACCTATTCCTCATGAACCATGTCGAAAAAAGACATCAACAAGAGTATAAAAATAATTGGAAAAATTTCAATCAATATATGTATGTTTCACATTCTTTGATGGTTGAACACATTAGCTTATGCAATGGAAAACAAAGGATATAGTCTTTAACTTGTTATGGCTTGTAAAAGAGGGAGGGGGGCAATGATTCCACCTTCCCTAATTATTAAACTCAAACTCCATTTAAAAATCACACGACAAATCAACCAAGTGTCACAATTAATATTGTGTGCAACATTAACTTAATGGGAATAACTCTAGCTATGCTTCACATTTCAATCTCCGTAGTGCTCTCATAATTTATGAGGTCGGGATGGAATAGCTTGTTTCACATGGGTAATGGATTTATCACGTGGTTTAAGGATAGTAGTACGGTGTCCATATAGTTCATATCGTAGGTAAGCTTTGAGAATTTTTGATTCTGGGGTAATGGGCACAATACTCATCTACTAGAGTGTTTCTCCCTTAGAATTGAGAGCTCAAGAATTTTGTTTGGTAGCTTCATTGCAAGGGTTTTCATTTGAGATGATGAATAATCCTCATGGGAATTCTAATGAGGTGCAAAGACATGTCGTAAGAATAACTATGGTATAAAAACCAACAACTACAGATATGTGATGCAGTATTTGTTCAACAGTCAACACCCATGATATTAGTAGAAACCCAATGGATTTCAAGATGACACGGTTTCAAAGAAAATGTGTGAGCTAAATTTTTTTGGAAAACAATATTTTTTCTGCAATGAATAATAACAATCTATCACAAAAAATAACACACAAAAAGTAAATAGGCAAGCAATGTAAAAAACAAATAGCTATTCGATTTTTCAACATAATCCATGAATGGTTATGTTAACCTTGTGATAAGATCATTTTGTATATGGTTGGCTTTGGTTGCTATCAATTTTGCAATAATTTTGTCATCGACAAATGTGCTTGTATTATTTTTCAAGAAGAAAAAGTGCAGTTCCTTGATATTCAATGAATCAAAGGTAACGATATACATATCAGTGATACAAAGTATCATAACCTGCCAATATCTACAAATCAAATCTCATCAAAACATGAGAAACAAAGACCAGTCTCTCTTCCAATGTAGAGATAACCAGCTACCATAAAAATAGTGGACTGTTGCACATCAATAAGGAGGTTCCAACTCATACATAAACCTAGAAAAAAGGATCGTACTCCAATCTCTACCATTCCCAATAAAGGAAAAAATATCGGTTCACAAGAGAGCACATGATGAATGCTGAATGATTATCAAAGGAAACACTTGGGATAGAAATAATGACCCCCAAAAAGATGAGTCTGTCAGTTACACCATGAACTGATCACCAAGGATTCAAGAAGAAAAATATTGGCAAAAACCTCAAGACCTTTCCATGTTCTTAAAAGATGAGAAAGTTAAATAAAAATGTAAAAGGCTCTTCAAAAGAGCCGAAGAGAGCCACCCCCAATTACATCTCCTTCCAAAAATTCTAAGAAGGAGAGGTGACCCAAATCCAGAGAAAGTGCTTCTTTAGATATGCCATCATCACTCAAATTGTGCTCCCAATAGACAAATGTGCTTGTATGGTTAAAAAGTGGAGACTAAAAACCAACATATATCCTTCCTTTTGCCTTATGTGCATAAAAAAGTAGATTTTCCTATATCCAATGCTCATGCTTTGTTGGTTTCTTGCATGTCTTTAGTTTAAACTATGCCTTAACTGGAATTTCATCTAAATTATTGCAATGTTTTGTTTACATGTTTTTCATTTATGGAAATTTTAATTATAAAATAGTGATAAATATGTAAAAACAACAAATATTCTTCTTTGTGCATTTTCACATGAAAAGGAAGATCTATCCCTTAAAACAATATGATGAACATTATCCGGCCTATAATAGAGCATTAAATGTTGCATGGGATGATGTATACGATGTTGAATTTAAAAAAATTTAGATCTAATGACGTATGCATCACTCCACACAACATTAATGTCTCACTGCAAGGTAGATAGTGTTTGTCAAACAACATACCTTACCTACTCATGAGGCAAATGAAAATGGATGATATAATCATTGTTCTTTGAGATATAACTACAAGTTAATGGCATAAAGTAAAATTTTATGGAGAGGTCATTCATACCTCTCATTGGAGCTTAATGAAGGACTTTTATTTGTAGTTTGAAGGTCCATACTGTCGAATTCTCATCTATCTCCCTATTCTCTCGTTTCTTCTTCTCCATTCCCCCATAGTCTCATGTTGATGGCACACTTGTTAGAGTGGTGCTTGCACTTTGCTGATTATATTTGATTCCAAAGCTTTGATATATGATGTATGGATCTGTAATCTCATGTACATATGCTCTGTAAGTCGAAATATCAGAAATACAAGTATGAAAGGCTCACACTCCCCATGCTCTTGAATAACTAGTTTTCATGGATTTGGCTTCAATATTGAAGTAGTTTTATATCATATTTGTATGAGGACTTTTATCTGAGTTTAATGATGTTGAGGAAACCATATATTATGTAATACTATGTAATTTTGTTCCCATATGCTATTCAACTCTAAATCCAAGAAACTCTTGTGTGAAAAGCTTGCATTCTCATGTCATTGTATCACTAGTTTTCATGGATTTTGCCTTTAATCTTGAAGTAGTTTTATACCAGATTTGTATGAGGGCTATTCTATGATTTGGATGATGTTGTGATAGAAATAAATGATGTATTACTCTATAATTTCATGTCCATATTCTCTTTGTCTTGAAATTTAATAAAATCATGTGTGAAAAGCTTGTATTCCCATGCCATTGAATCACTAGTTTCCATGACTTTGGCTTCAATCTTGAAGGAGTCTTCTATCATATTTGTATGAGGGATGTTCTTTGAGTTTGATGATGTTTTACTCTTTAATTTCATGTGCCTATGCTCTGTGGGTCTAAATCCAAGAAATCCATATGTGGAACTCTTGCAATTCCATGCTACTAATTCACTAGTTTTCATGTATTTGACTCCCATAGTGAATGAGTTGTATGCAAGACTTGTCTGAGTGGATTTATAAGGTGTTTAATATTGTTGGGGAGAGTCCGATCTCTGTTTCCATTTCGGACTGTGAATGGGTGTTTCTTCCCACGTTTTGTTGGCTGTGGTGTCCAACTATGTTTTAGGCCGCTATGGATTCTTAGTGAGCCGTTGTCCGTCATCAACAATGTCCCTGTTTTGGGACTGTGTATAGTTGCCACCGTTTTTATTGTGAAGTTGGGTTGCTGAAGTACCATGGTTTGGGTGTTGTTTCTGAGTTGTTTTGGCCACGCTAGGACTAATAACAACTTTGATTTGTCTTGTGGCTTGAGCTGTGCTCCTCGTCTGTTTGGAATTATCCCCGGTTGTCTTGCCTTCATCACAGAGCGGTGAACCTCTTGTTTGCTGCGTGTATGCAGTGGTTAGTCTTCGGACTGTGCTGGCTTGACTGGCTTGTTGATGGCCTGATAAACCCAACTGTGTTGGTTTGCTGATTGTGTAAGCCTGCTTGTTCCCTTAGTCCCTGATCATGCCCAGCTCGGGGGTGGCAACATTGCTGAGAGATTGATGAGTACGCTGGCCTACGGTTGGGTGGAACATTGCAACGACGTAGTTGGTTGCAGGGTGAATTCTTCATAAAAAGATAAGTGTTGTTGGTTACATTATCTATGCAATTTAGATCTATTGTTTTACGAATTATGATGAACATGTGAATGCTGGAATGTATGTGTGTTGCTTCCGCTGATTATTGAGTAACTCTGTATGAATGAAGGATTATGCATCTATGCATCCTGTTGTGGATCATGTTAAGTTTCTTATTACCAGCATTGATGATTTGTACATGTTCATGGGACTGTTTGCCCGTTTGGATTGAGGTGTTCGTCGCGTCCTCTTCGCCGGTGTGAGGGTCGGGGACGTGACAGAGTGGTATCAGAGATCATGTTGCAGCATGGGCTTGAATGGACCACAGAGGAGCAATTGACAGAGGGTAGAATTACCTTCTATGCCCAGTAGAGATCAGAAATTGAGGCAGAAGCAAATTTCAAGAAATGGTTCAAGTGTTGAGCAGTCGGGACACTAGCGGGAAATACTTCCGCTATAGCGGAAGACCTAGTGGAATTGACTTCCGAAGTAGCAGAAGAGATCAGGCGAAAGCATGCCCGACGGGAATAGTTTGAAGAAAACTGCGAAAACGTGAAAAAATTTGTCTAAGTGTTCCCCATCGAAACAATTAGCAGAATGGACTTCCGCCGTAGCGGAAGAGTTAGGCGAGGGCATGCTGACGGGTGCAGTTGAAAGGAAAATCACCTAAGTGTTTGAAGTTCATCGAAAGAATTTAGCTGTTCAAGCGTCCGCCATTGCGGAAGTCTAAACGAATACGCACGCGACGGAAAAGTCCTCCGATCGCCGACGCCGCGAGGAAGTTAAAAATTTCTATAAGTAAAGGGGCGACCGTCGAAGGGAGTTCGTCTTTGGTGTGCCGCCGTTGCGGAAGCCAAAGGAACTAGCCGGCCGATGAGAAAGACAGCCGACGCCGCAAGAAAAGTTTAAAATTGTTCCAAGTAAACAGCCGCCAATCGGAAGAAATAGTTTTTTGGTGTGCCGCCGTTGCGGTAGCCAAAGTCACTAGGCTTCCGATGTGGAAAGACCGTCGACGCCGAGAGTTGAAATTTTTCTTAAGGAAGAAATCGTTGACTGTCGGAAGAAGTTAACGAGTTGTGAGCCACAGTTGCGGAAGTCAAAAGCACTAAGTCTTCTGACGAGAAAGACTGCCGATGCCGATCATGTTATGACTTAGCAGATTGGGCCGCCAATCGGAAGAAGAAAGTGCTCATGTGCCCGCCGTTGCGGCATCCAAAAGCACTAAGTCTTCCAATGAGAAGCAACCGTCGTAAGGAAAGAAGTTCAAAAATTTCTCTAAGGCAGAAATCGTCGGCCATCGGAAGAAGAAAGTTCTTCGAGCATCCGCCGTTGCGGAAGACAAAGGCGCTAGTCTTTCGATGTGAAAAGGGCGTCGACGCCGTGAAAGAATTGTTAAAATTCTTCTAAGTAAAGAATTCGTCGGATATCGGAAGGAAATAGAGGTTTGATGTTTCATCGTTGCGGCTGCGGAAGGGATTAAGTCGCCGACACCATGAAAGAACTTAACGTTGGGCAGTCCGCCATTGCGGCTGTCGAAAGGACTAAAGCGTCGATGCGGCAGTGTTGGTGATTTCCGCCAGTAGGAATCGTCGACGGGGATAGTGTTTCCTGCGCCGCTGTTGCGGAAGCAGAAGGCACTAAGTCTTCCGATAAGAAAGTCTGCCGACACCGATCCAGTTGTGCCACCGAATCGGAAGAAGATTGAAGCTCGCGTTCCGCCGTTGCGGCTACAGAAGGAACTACTTCGCCGACGAAGGGCAGAAGTTAGTCATTTGGGGATCCAAAACGGCGGAAGGATTAGTGGTTTTGAGAGCCGATTCTGCGGAAGGATTAGTGGTTTTGAGAGCCGATTCTGTGGAAGGATTAGTGGTTTTGAGAGCCGATTCTGCAGAACGATTAGTGGAAACGAGATCCGATTTTGAACAAAGGAAAATTTTGATTTTTCAAGTGGGATTTCCAGTAGATTTCAACTGTTTTTCAGTGGAATTTTCAGCGGTTCTTCAGTTGATTTTCATGGGCTGAAAAGGAGAAAAATGGCAGCGATCTTATGCGCCAGATTGCACGAAAACCAAAGATTTACAAAAAAAAAAACAAGGGCATTGCCCTCGACCCGCCCTGCAGTGGCGCAAGGGGGCAAGCCCCTTGACCCCTGTCATCCCCTGAGACAGTCGTTCTTGTGAAAATAAAATTCTATGTTTCGGGCAAATTAATCAAACCCAGAATTCATAAAAGATGAATGGTGCATCAGAAATGAGATCCGCAAGTTACTGAGTGTTCCTCATTGTATGTATTGACTTTGCCTGATAGAAAAGTCTTCTAGAATCTCTAGAATTGCTCCTGCAGATGGATGAAGTTGGCACCCAGAACAAAATACAGTTGTGTGTAAAAATGCAAAGATTTGGTGAAAGTCTTCATTCTTAGAAGTGGTGTGGTTTACACATCCAAGGTCGGAATGAAGCATGTGGATAGGCGTTGGAAAGATTATCTAGTGGGGAACAAGGGTAAGTCACCAGAATCTGAGCATGAAGCAGCAAAGTGCTAATGATGTTTGCTGCTACCAAATGGACAAATCTGTACAGTTGCATGCCTAGGGGTAGCAAGGACTATGAATTCAATCAGCTGATGTGTGGAAGAGTAGTTCCATGCAAGGATGAAAGACTTGAGAAGGGAAGTTTCCTTAAAACCTTGTCTTGCTAACTATGTTGTGTTTCCTGATTTTTATGCATGAAATGCATGAGGATATGCATTACATGCATAGGATATTGCATGTTGGTAAGAGTATTGAAAATTATATGTTCTGTATGAACCACTGATGATAATCATTGCTTTGATGTTGGCATTAGTGGGAAAACCAACGTTGACATGGACCCGGATGAATATGTTGCTGATGCTGACAATTGTGACCAGCAACCCTATGAAGAAAGGGATAAGGCAACAAGTCCATAACAAAAGTTGGTGAGCAAATTCTGCAATCTCCTGCAAGGACCAACCAAATTGGTCATGTCAAGGGTGTAAGTAGGACCCATGCAGGTAAGATTTTGCTTATGGAAAATTCCATGGATAGGTACAGGTAAGAGACCTCATACCATGTGGATGTTTGAATATAGAAAGGTGTCATGCCTATATATGTTGTGATGTATTGGATGGAGATGAGTACATGTGATATTATGAATGACTAATGACTGAAATAATGAATTGATGACAATTCAGGAACCATTTCAAAGGTTTTTATGAATGCAGGATAGTCATGATCAATTGGCTGCCCGAAATTCTCTATGGAAGAGCAAGGTGGTATGAATGATACGCTTGTGAAGTAAGGAGTATCTAAACATTTCATTTAATTGCATGAATGATATGAATGATTGATCCAGATGGATATCGGTGGCCACCCACCTATTCCACTGGCTCAAAACAATTGTCCATTGTGGCAGTTTCCTAGTTATTTTTCAGCAGTTTTTCGAGTCCTAAACTTCTGGGGCCGTTTTGATGCCTTAAACGACGTTTTTTGGAGATTCGGGGCCAAATAGTTGCCATTGGAATTCATTTGGCCATCCAAAAGTTGTAAATATTAGACATACCTTTCTAACGAGCTATCGAACGCCCAAATCGGAGATCGTATGCAAAAGTTATGGACCCGGGAAGTTGACAGTTCAACTTACCAGCTTGGGGCTGCAAACTTTATGACGGTTCATCTTCTAGGGTTACGTTTTGGGACTTTTGGGGTTCTCGCCTCATTCTTATTATAAATAGGCCCCTTTGGCCTCATTTTGTATCAAGATTGGCACGAATGAGCGTAGCAGCGACATCTCTTCTCAGAGATCGCTACCACCATTCTAGCAATTGTATTACAGTCTGTTCTATTTCCGCCATTTAATAGGATATGTGTTTACTGTATCTATGTTATCTTTGCAAAATGTCTATTATTATGATTCTGTATATGTTCTTTCATTTTGTTCACGCATAAATCCGGATCAGTGGTATCAGAGCAATCTGCTCTTTGATTGTTTCTCGGTGCATGTCCCCGACGAGGTCCGAGTACAGAGAGTTTGGTCTCGAACTAGTTTCACTTGATCATTCTCACCGTCCCAAACGACCTCCCATGGTGGAAGAAAAGAGAGACGACAGAGCAGGAGATCCTATCAAGTCGCTGCTTGAGGAAGCCCTCGAGCGACAGAGGAACGAGATGATGGATAGTTTCACCCAAATACTTTGGCGAATGCCGGCCGCGGCCAGTGCATCTTCAACAAGCAGCCGGTTCGGGGATGCAACTCCCTTTAAGGTACAAGTTAACTTTGATATTCCTTTATTTGAAGGTAATATTGATGCAGATGCCCTAGATAATTGGGTGAATGTTCTAGAAGGGTATTTCTCTATTCACAATTTTTTTGACAGAGAAAAGATCACCTTTGCGCTCCTTAAGGCAGCCCCCCATGTCCAAAATTGGTGGGGTACTTATTGTGAGCAAAACTTATCAAATGAGTCTGAAATGTTTGAAACAATTCCCACTTGGGCCTCTTTCATAGATGCCGTCAAGGAACAGTATTACCCTGTGGGAAACTATGATGACCAGTACACAAAATGGACCATTCTGCGTCAAGAAAGGGACCAGACGGTGTCGGAGTACACCAACAAATTTCATACTCTGCGGACAAAGCTGAGTATCAAAGACTCCGAGCGGCACCTAATCCTGAAATATCGCAGTGGTTTACATCGGTACATCCGAACGGAGATGGACTTCCTCGACATCTCTTCACTTGGATCCGCCTATCGGTATGATGTCAAAATCGAGGAGAAATTTCGACAAAAGAACAAGCGAGACTCTGGACCTGCGAATCCACTGCAGAAGCAAGGCAAGGGAAACCCTGGCCCGCAAAACACAGCAAAAGAAAACGACAACCAGTCCCCTCCACAAGCAAAGAAGGGAGATCGAAAGACAAAGAAGGACACTGGAAAGTGGTGCGAATTTCATAGAAGCCCTTGGCACAACACTGATGAATGTCGCTCAAAGCAGTCATTAGTGGCCGAGATCAAATCTTCAGAATCAGATCCTGATTCTGATTCTGAACCCAATGCCACAGCCGCAGACAATGGGAGGTAGATCATTGATGCATACCCCACTACCACTGTTGCTACCGCACAGATTCAACAAAAGGATCCTGAAGAGTCAGAGGCAGAAGAGCGCCTATTCCACTCGCAGATGTGGGTGAAGGGGATGCCTCTACATTTTGTTGTTGACAACGACAACCAAAAGAACTTGATCTCAGCAGAAGTCGTCAAGAGATTGGAGCTTCCTACAACACCACACCTGCAACCTTACAAAATCGGTTGGCTAATTCAAGGACGCGGTATCCGCATTACTCAGCAATGCCTCCTACCATATGGCATCAAGCCTTTCCAAGACGAGGTATTATGTGATGTGGCCCCACTTGAAGTCTGTGATGTTCTTTTAGGACAACCATATATGTGGAAGCGTCATGCTGTATATGAGTCACGGCCTCGCAGTGTCATTGTCACTTTGGGAGGAAAACTCTACCGGATCCCAGAGACAGTTGCACCTACTACAGTCTCGCAGGGTAGGAAGATAAGCTCCCACATCAGAAAATTATTCCTCTTCACAATTGCATCTGAAGGAGAACATAAGATCACAGAGACCTCCACACCCTCTGCACAGGGTGTCTCTGCTCATCAGACACAAGAAGAAGACAGAGCCATTATTTCTACATCTATCCGAGTACCTCTACAATGCAAGGCCATGCATTCAAGGTGCTCATCTAGAAACAAACCATCCAGACAACAATTACAACCCTCTCGGGGTGCCAAAGAAAAGCAACCTCTTCACTTCAACAAATGTTGCACCAGGAGATCAACTCAACACACAGTTCGAGATATGATACGGGATTCGACGCAATGGAGACCATTGCTTCCTAAGGAGGGAGGATTGATCCAGATGGATATCGGTGGCCACCCACCTATTCCATTGGCTCAAAACAATTGTCCATTGTGGCAGTTTCCTAGTTATTTTTCAGCAGTTTTTCGAGTCCTAAACTTCCGGGGCCGTTTTGATGCCTTAAACGAACGTTTTTTGGAGATTCGGGGCCAAATGGTTGCCATCGGCATTCATTTGGCCGACCAAAAGTTGTAAAGCTTAGACAGACCTTTCTAACGAGCTATCGAACGCCCAAATCGGAGATCGTATGCAAAAGTTATGACTCCGGGAAGTTGACGGTTCAACTTACCACCTTGGGGCCGCAAACTTTGACGGTTCATCTTCTAGGGTTACGTTTTGGGACTTTTGGGGTTCTTGCCTCATTCTTATTATAAATAGGCCCCTTTGGCCTCATTTTGTATCAAGCTTGGCATGAATGAGCGTAGCAGCCACATCTCTTCTCAGAGATCGCTACCACCATTCTAGCAATTGTATTACAGTCTGTTCTATTTCCGCCATTTAATAGGATATGTTTTTACTGTATCTCTGTTATCTTTGCAAAATGTCTGTTATTATGACTCTGTATATGTTCTTTCATTTCGTTCACGCATAAATCCGGATCAATGATACCTCGCAATGTTAGCATGATAATGATTTCCTGAAGTAAATGAGTTTTGGTATATATTGATGTGACTAACAGCCGGAAGTATTTGAATTTTATAAATTCTGAAAATGCTTCAGTGATGGTTGTAGCAATGAAAAGGTTATATGCATCCAGACTACCAAGTGTTTGGTTGATTGAAGCTCATGTTTCAAGTAGATTATTTCGAGCATGGCAGTGAGAGGTAAGACCCTGACCAATGCTAGAATCTACCATGTATGAGAAGAATCTCATGGTTGTAAAAATAGTTGGTATGCATAATAGGTTGTTAAATTCGAATTGTGAATTTCAGATTTAAGAAATTGCTGACAACTACTTGCCACTATTGTCTTGCATAAGATTGTGTTTGGTTGATTGAAGCTCAGGTTTCAGGTAGATTATTCCGAGCATGGCAGTGAGAGGTAAGATCCTGACCAATGCCAGAATCTACCATGTAGAAGAGCCAAACTTTATGAGAAGAGTCTCATGGTTGTGAAAATAGTTGATATGCATAATGGATTGTTAAATTGTGGATTTCAGATTTAGGAATTGCTAATGACTACTAATCATTGTTGGCTTGTATGAGATTGTGTCAGGAGGGACGCATGGTAAGTGGGTATTCATATTATGATAGTAAGCATAAAATTATAATGGGCATAGTAGTGCTGCTTACAAGAGACCCACAATTGAGCAAGTCAATTTCTGTAGTAGATAGAATTGCAAATTCTTATTGAATTTGATTGCTAATGTCATTGCTTGATTATGGAACGATCAATTTGGATTGTAGTATCAGGTAATGATTGACTGTTTGGATATTTGATGAAATGTGTCAGGGGTACACACTGCAGGAAGACCATGTGTGATGGCCTGCAGAAGCCAAACTTCATAGGAAGGTTTTCCCTTATCTTGGAAATGGGTTTCAGGTGAAACACCATTGGACATTTTGAAAATGTCTCATCTACACTGCATGTTTGGTAATAACATGAGTGAGATGGTATGGGTTATGTCGGTAACACATGTGTGAATGTGAAATGTAAAAAGGAGTTGGGATGGCTAACTGAGGGACTGTTAACTCAGGGAAGGAGCCTCCATTCCTCCTTAACAAAGGCATACTGTGACGGCAAATGGATAAGTGTTCTGTAACCATTGCTAAGAATATGCATGTTTAATTATTAACTTCCATACGTAGAACATGTTTTGGTTTTATTTCCATGATGACCGATTGCTTGAGTATGAATAGGACCTGCATGGTACACATCGGAAAGGTATGCACACTTTCCCAATGTCGGATCATGAAAAGGGTTTTCAATATTGATTACACTCTAGGGAGTGGACGCACTCCTGGTGTCTCAATACTTGATAGTGAATGATATGAAATGTGATTATAGCTTTAGAGCAATAACGCTGATGAGTTTGCTTGTATTGCTTGTATTGCTTGTGTTGGCAGGCTAAATAGATGCAGTTGGGTTTTGCACCCTAAAGGTAAAGGTAAAGGTAAAGGTAAATGGTTGTTGAGAGGGGTTGCGGAGTAAGGGTTATTGTTGATATAAGTGTGTGCTGGTATAAGTGTATGATGGGCTGTGATATTCCTGAGGATCCATAGTAGATCCTAGACTTGGAGATGGTCACGGTAAAGTTCCAAGCCCAGTTGACATGAGAATGTACTGGCTGGACATTAATTATTTGATGTTGTGGAGCAGCTGGCGTGCTGACCTAACATCCAAGTCCATAGGTGATCCCAAGGCTTGCAAAGCGAAGCAGGATCCTGTGGACGAACGAGGATACGCACAATACAGATAAGTATTGGATTATTTTGTTATGATTAAACATGTGTATATGATTTGGTTATGATGTTTTATCTCTAGAACAAGATAAAACTAATGAGAATAAACTAAACATGTGAATTTATTCAATGTTTAGATATAGGTATCGCTGGAAGCGAGGAATATGAGAGCATCCTAGGGGGTGCATGTGGACATGTGACTGTCCTGGAAAGCTCAGAATGAGCGGCAATGAAAAAGGTGCTAGTAAGCCTGTGGAGGTCCTAGAAGCTGAGACAAACCATGTGGAGAGACTCCATGGTTGAGAGGTCTGAATAGACCAAAGACACTAAGTGTCATGACCAAGAAGGATTGGTCCAGCATTCACGGTGAAGTGAAAGAGGCTGAGAGCATGAAAAGCCACAGCAGTGGTGTGGGTTCCAGGATGGAACAAAACAAAGAGGGGAAAAACTCTTGCTGCTCTCTCTCTTGCGCTTTTAATTATATATATATTTATGCATTGTGAAAACAAAAGATTGTTGAATGCATGTATGATTGAAAAATGGAATGTGTGTATTTGCTTAAAGTGAATTGTGAATGCTGGAATAGTTAATTCCCTGCCCAAGAATGGACATGAATGAGCTCATGTGCATGTTGGGAAGGCATGAAAAATATGAAAGCCTCATTGATGAGACTTGGACTGTCATGCCAAATGGGGAAATTAATTCACTAATTTTAATGTCTACATTATGCTTGGTCTGATAGAATTTCAATGGTGCATTTCACAGGTGAGAAAAGTGAAACCAGGTGGTGCACGTTGATTATGGCAGTAGATCAAAAGTTATTGGACTTAGCTGGAAGTCTCCTTCAAATGATTGCCAAGACCCAAGAAAATCTTGGGGAGATGCTCAAGATACAGAAAAGGCAGAATGAAATGAACCACCATATTTTGCAAGACTCTATTGGTTTGCAAAGGGAGGTGAAAATCCTTCTGGGAGAAATCGGCAAGGGAAAGGAAGGTGGACTAGTGATGGGACAATCATCCAAGTGACCCGATAGGAAACAGTCCAGGCATGAAGACTCAAAGGAAATTGAGCAGGTAAAGATGAAGCAGCCAGTGAAATGCTGGAGATGCGGAGGACATCATTTACGCCGGGACTGCCCAATGAGGGAAATAGCCGCAAAGTTCCTAGACTTCGGGATCAGATGGAAGCTGAGAACTAGCAGGACAAGTCCGTGGAAGCCGAGGGGCTTGGTCTTGAACGTTCAAAGTAGATGATTGAACGTGGGACAGATCTGAAAAATTTTGAATTTTTGATGTGCAATTGTATATATATTGTATATGTATTCCTATGTATTGGAACACCGAGGACGGTGTTATTCCAAGGGGGAGGGGAATGTAACGTCCCGGTTTTGACCCCGTTTGCATGATGTATATAATGTAATTAATCATGGTGAGGAGCTAAAGGCAAAATCCCCACCATCGATTTGGTTGTGTATATTTCGGCAACAGGGATAGTTGCCGATGGTATATCGTGCTATTTGGCACATTATAATTCGAGATCATGTAAACACGCACATCAAATAAAACTAAAACCACAACCAGCTACGGCAGTGCAACGTTGAATGAAAAGGGCATGGTTCCAAAGGATAAGGGGTGGGGGATGTCAAACCTTGGTCTATGGGGGAAAAACCCATGTGTTACCACCTTGTTTTGTTTTGCCATCTTCCTTGTCTCATCCAACCTCTTCAACATCTTTATTGTTTTATCCAACCACCTTCTTGGGGAATGGCTGCTGGTGGTTGGGGCAGTTATTATTTTTGGGAGTGGGGTGGCAGGACTGTCAGTCCCCTTGCTCATGCGCCCACTCCACCCACGACTGCATTCACTCTTATTTCCCATGTTTTCCAACCTTCACAATGGTGGTTTGTTCGTTCTCTCCATGGTCGGTTCTTCCTCATGCAGAGCCGAAGTCTGTTCATCCGCGCGCATAAGGGAGCTGTTCACGCTCACAAAGGGACGTGCAGGCGAAGGTTAGTTCATCTTCCTTACGCACCAATCACGGCTCTTCTTGGTTGTGCATGCAACGAGCAGGTGAAACGGCATCAAGGGGCCCGATTTCTGCTGGTATGTGAATGACCATGGCTTTAATCCACGATTTCTCCCTTGCTGTTGGTTTAACCCATGATTCGGTCTTGTTGTTTGTGTAACCCGCAATTTGGGTTCTTGTTGCTCTTCCACGACTGTGGGATGCTATTGAGAGTCCGATATCTGTTTCCATTTCGGACTGTGCATGAGTGTTTCTTCCCATGTTTTGTTGGCTGTGGTGTCCAACTGTGTTTTGGGCCGCTATGGATTCTTAGTGAGCCGTTGTCCGTCATCAACAATGTCCCTGTTTTGGGATTGTGTATAGTTGCCACCGTTTTTATTGTGAAGTTGGGTTGCTGAAGTACCCTGGTTTGGGTGTTGTTGCTGAGTTGTTTTGGCCATGCTAGGACCAAGAACAACTCTGATTTGTCTTGTGGCTTGAGCTGTGCTCCTCGTCTATTTGGAATTATCCCCGGTTGTCTTGCCTTCATCACAGAGCGGTGAACCTCTTGTTTGTTGTGTGTATGTAGTGGTTGGTCTTCAGACTGTGCTAGCTTGACTGGCTTGTTGATGGCCTGATAAACCCAGCTGTGTTGGTTTGTTGATTGTGTAAGCCTGCTTGTTCCCTTAGTCCCTGAGGAATCATGCCCAGCTTGGGGGTGGCAGCATTGCTGAGAGATTGATGAGTACACTGGCCTACAGTTGGGTGGAATGTTGCAGCGACGTAGCTGGTTGTGGGGTGAATTCTTCATCAAAAGATAAGTGCTGTTGGTTACATTATCTCTGCAATTTAGATCTATTGTTTTACGAATTATGATGAACATGTGAATGCTGGAATGTATGTGTGTTGCTTCCATTGATTATTGAGTAACTCTGTATGAATGAAGGATTATGCATCTATGCATCCTGTTGTGGATCATGTTAAGTTTATTATTACCAGCATTGATGATTTGTACATGTTCATGGGGCTGTTTGCCCATTTGGATTGAGGTGTTCGTCGCGTCCTCTCGCATCCTCTTCGCCGGTGTGAGGGTCAGGGAAGTGACAATGGGTCTCTCTCTCCCTGTGATAAACAAGTCATCAACATACAGCAGAAGAACAAGTGGATCATCTCCAACCATGATGAAGTAGAGATTCAGATCTATTTCACTCTTCTGAAACCCCATACTCAGCAAGTAAGAATCAATCCCGGAGTACCAAGCTCTTGGAGCTTGCTTCAGCCCTTAAAGGGCCTTCTTCAACCTGCATACATGTGTCTCTCTGTCATGTATCTCAAATCCCTGAGGCTGCTCAATGTAAATCTCCTCCTGTATGATCCCATTGAGAAATGCGGTCTTCACATCCATCTGATGGATATTCCAACCCATTTCCGCTGCAACCGGGAGATTAAGATCCTGATAGAAGTATATAGAGCAACTGGCGCCAAAGTATCATCATAATCAATGCCCTCAACCTGTGAAAACCCCATTCCTACAAACCTGGATTTGTACTTCTCCACACTCCCATCTGCCGCATGCTTCAGCTTGTAAAGCCAACGAGAAGTCACCACTGACTTCCCCTTAGGTCTCAAAACAATCTCCCATACATTGTTCTTCATGATGGAATGGTACTCATCCATCATGACATCTCTCTGTACCGAATGCTGGGAGGCCTCCTCAAAAGTAGAAGGCTTAGAATCTCGTGTACTAGCCACCAACAACATGCCCAATCTGCCAGGCATCTTGATGGATCTCACCTCATCCCTGGGTATCCCAGCCTTTAAGGCATCCTTCAAGGTCTCCCGAAGCCACTTAGGCTTCTTCTTCCCTGAAGGTTCTTCCCACACTGGCCTGTCCTCATCTGAAGAACTACCAGAGCTAGAAACCCCTGTCACCTGTGAACCTGAAGCTGGTGTGCCAACACCAGGTGTACCTTATAATCTTGATCTCGATCCCAATCCCCTGTAAGGTGTACCTGTAATAGTAGACCCATCACCTGTCGCTGAAGAACCTGCTGGCCTAACCACTGAACTTGTTCCAACACTCTGTGGTCCTGTAACCCCGAAAACCTGTGATCTTGAATACCGCGTAGATGGAACCTGTGCCACAACCTAAGGTTCAAGGACCTGCTGCTCTCCCTGCTCTGACTCTCTCGACTTCCTGAAGGCCTGCTCCTCCTCAAACTTCACATCCCTTCTCACCACCACTTTCTGAGAGGGAAGGTAAATATAGAAGGCCTTCACAGTCTCATCATAACCCACAAAGAATCCCTTCTCTACAGTGGGCTCCAACTTTGTCCTCTTCTCTGAAGGGACATGAGAGTAAGTCAAACTACCAAATATACAAAAATGGCCAACTTCAGGCTTCTTGCTTGAAAAGCACTCCTCAGGTGTCATATTCCCCACTGCTCGATGGGGACTCCTGTTTTGAAGGTATACAGTGGTGCTGCAAGCCTCATCCCAGAGAAAGAAAGGAAGTGATTGGTCATGTAGCATAGCTCGGGATGCTCCAACAATGGACCTGTTCTTCCTCTCTGCTACTCCATTCTACTCTGGAGTATACGAAACTGTCAACTGTCTCTTGATCCCCTCCTGTTTGCAAAATCTATCAAACTCCTTGGAGGTATACTCACCCCCGTTATCTAATCTCAAGACTTAGATCTTCCTCCTTGTTTGGTTCTCCACAAGAGTTTTGAACTCTTGGAACCTTTGCAAGAATTCCTCAGATTTCTTGCTCTTCAGAAAGTAGATCCAGGTCTTCTTGGAATGGTCATCAATGAAAGTCACATAATACTCGTATCCTCTCAAGGACACAGAAGACATAGGTCTGCATAAGTCTGAATGTATCAAGTCAAGAGTACCAACTGACCTGCTATCACTACTTGAAAAAACAGTCTTGGTGTACTTTCCCAAAGTACACCTGTCAAAACCCCAAATTTTCACAAAAAATTAAAATTTTGAGATAACATAAAATGTTTACAGTTGCAGTTAGATAACTGCTAGCAGCTAATAGAAGAAATGAAACAGATAATATAAGTAACCATTAACTTTAACATATAAAGATTAATGTTGTTTTAATTTTGATATGTGATGTGAATAATCTACATTCAAATATTTAGCTGTATTGATGATTTGAATGTCAAGTAGGTGAGAAGTTACTTTCTACCTGGGGCTTACTTAGCGATTGCTAACGTATCTGTATTTCTGGATCTTTACAGGATTGACAGGTAAATTTTTGACCCAGTAAAAGTTTATTAAGGCGTTAAATCAGATATACTTCTTTTAACATAAAAGTACTGCTAGAGTAAAAGTTTGCTTAGAAGACTCAAGGTCCTACAAGGTAAAGTAATGTTTCTTTTACTTGATTTACAAATATGATATTACTTAATCTTTGTGTCGTAAGGGTTATTAACGTCTCCCTACTATTTGTCTTTTAACAGATAGATCATTAAGATAGATAAAACCTCCTTCTAACTTTACTCTAAGCTATTTCCAGTTCTTAATAGAGCTCATGATTTTGTATCATAACTCTTTCTTTGACATAAGAGTCTATTGCTATTATTATTTTAATAATTAAAATGTTGCTTATCATTATAAAAATAGACTTAAGCCTTTCAGAACATATGCCTACTATGTACTTTTCAGCTCTATTTTAATTAGGCTTTAGTATAGTAAATTTATCAGCTTAACATCGCTTGTAATTATAAAGTATCCTCTGCATAAAATTGTCAAGTTGTGACTTGAACTCCCATTTTCTTCACGACCCACATGATGTGACAACTTTACATTACCCTACTATTTACTTATATGTAAAGGTGATGCAATAAAATCCTAGATAGTTTACTATCCTATAGTCCAAATTCCAGCCTAGCCTTGGTTCAATTCATCTTAGAGCTTGGTAAAATTATGGAGACCAAAGATCATGTACTTATAAGATATCTATCCTACATCCAGTACTGTAGGTCACTTAAAAGAGTAGGAGATATTTAAGTGTATAAATTTTAATTATATATACACACACACACACACACACACACACACACCTTATTGACTTAAATCTAGTTCTCAAAGCTTATACATTCATAGTTCATGATTATAAGAAAATGTCAATAAAGGCATTAACAAACTTGCTCACAACTTCTATTAATCTCTTGATCTTTTCTTATAAGTTTGATTAAGAAAAGTCATATGATTTTTAAGAAACAAGGGCATCGATTCCAATAAACAAAATTGGTTCTTTACCAAAAATAAATTCAAGGTTTAAACAATAGGATAAACGATGGTATACTACTTGTTCATCATCGAGGCTTGACTTCGTTTGGAAATAATACGATATTGACTTTATGTAAATGATACATTATCATTGTGTGCAATAATGTGAATGATTAACAAATTATTCGATCCGGTTGTTTACAGTGGAAACTATACAAATGAACCCACCGTGAAGTGGATAAATTTGTGGGCACATGGAATTCTCCTCGCCATGCATTGCGTGACTTATAAGCTTTACCTTGCAACCCTATTCTCATTGTTCAGCAAGGGTTTCGGTCTCTGCATTGTTGGGTTCACTACGACCATGAAGGCTCATAGGTTCTCACCTTCAGCTCCACTGTCTGTGCATTTTGGAGTACTGTCACTTAGGGTGAGAGTCGTGAAGTTCATAGCTCATGCTTGAGTTGATTTCTACAAACAAACCTTGCTGTGCGTGAGGGTAGTGTTTTACACAGTCAGTAGTTTTGGTGTCGAAATCATGGTGTGACCACTGTCATTGCTTGCTCTTGCTCCAGTTGTCGATGTAGTTAGTAACTTGAATCCAGTTGCCTCCTTCTCAGGTGAAAATGAGGGTTTAACTGTTCGAGGTGTTGGTCTGCCTTCTTTGTGACCTCGGTTATTGACATTACAGGTAATGAATTATTTTTACGAAGTTGTAAGCTATCAAAATTTACAGTTACACTTCTATATTCAGGTTTTTAACTTATGATTTGGTTTCCAAATGCAGGTGATGGTTCTCCTTATCATTGGAAGGAATCCACTTCATATTTGTACCAGCGTTCAGTCTATGGGTAAGCCCCGGTTACAAAGTGGCTCTCCTTGCTTGTACAAACTTAGGGGAAATGTTTGCAGTTGGAAGAAGTTGTGGCCTTGGTTTTTCCCAGTCTTGGGTTGTTGGTCTTTAGTTTAAAAGTTTTGTTTTGTTTTAACCCTCGCATACAGCAAGGTGGCTCCAGCTCAATGCCGTGACTTGTAAATGTTCTTTTCTTTACTTAAAAAGCTTTTACAGTGATATAGGGTTTAATAAAAAAAATGCTAGTTTTGATTATTAAAACACATGCCACGATATGGGTACACCGGCTCAGAGCTGGTTTTTGTACATTGATTAAGTTGGTAGCCTTTCGGCCTGTCAAGCAATACATTGGGTTTTAAAAGAAAAAGAGGTTTCTTTCGAGCTCAGACTCAGTTTACATTAATGCTATTTTTGTAATTCTGTGTACTTAGGGTTTTTACCCTATTCGACTGTGTATAAGAATTTACTGTTTATTAAATATTTTATAATAGATTTTTGTTAATGTTAAGAGACTGTCACTCAGTCATAATGTAATTTAGTTTATTTGTTGCTCAGGAAATATGAGCTAAGGTTTTCCTAAAAGAAACCCTTGTTTAAATAAATCTTTCAATTTGTTTTTAATAGGTTCTGTTGATTGTTAAACTTGTTTTAAATAGTGTTAGAAGTGTGTTGTGAAAATTTTAAGTGATATTTATATACCTGTTCTTTTATCTGTCCTTAAAGGACTGTAAACGGTCTCTCGTAATTTAATTGTTTATTTATAAAATAATCCAAATAATTGGATTGTAGATGATATGTTTATATTTGTAATATTAAATTCAGTTTAGGGTTTCGACCTTGTAAAATACCTTTACAGGTATACCCTACTTAATAAATATAAAACAGTTCTGTACTTAGATAGATATTTATTTATATATTAGTGATTATCATATTTTTATTGTTTTATTGACCTAAGCTGACAGGTTGAATTTACTCAATGTTCTTTTGAAAAGTAAAAACATAGATTCTGTAACTTTGTTTAGTTTGTTCTTTATATTTTAAATACTTAAATAACACACTACTTGCTTTATAGTATTGGTTAGATTTAGATTAGTTGATATTATTAGTAAATAAAACTAAGTACTTGTATTTTATTTCTTTATTGAACTAAATGTAACAAAGTAGCTTGACTATGATATTTCTACTGCATAGCAACTAGATACTAATTTAACACATAGAAATATAACCTATCATAACATAGTTTATCTTTTATAGTATATGATCATAAATAAAAGATTAAGCTATACTGTTTGTAAGCACAACCTCTTATTTGCTAAGAACTTTTCTTATTATCTTAATCCTTCTACCTGTACTATTTACTGCTATTTCTTTTCTAGTATAAAATGAAATAAATAAACTTGTTTAAACAATAAACTTAAATAAACAGATCATTATCCTTTCTTTAACTAATATCTAGATACTAAAACAAGTTACTCAGCTAACTAAGAACTGTAGAATCATATCTACTTTATTCAGTCTCTTAACATTTACTTTCATCTACTGTAAATACTCTATTTGTGCTGGAGTACGGCCTGGTCCTTCTAGGTGTGGAAAAACACAGACTAAATTATTTTCCATTCTAATAATTTACAAACTGAACGTTTATCATTCATTTAACAGACAGATTCAAATTTATCTATCAAACACAGTAAAACAAATAATGTAGAACCTGATTAGGATAGATAACAACAACATTAGGAGGTCATTCCTCCCTACCAAACTCCCGGAGAGTGCTCAAACAACACTTCCTCAGGACCCCCGAGCCTGTTCCTGGTCTTCTTGGCTGAGAACTGGTGGAGCATGCAAACAATAAAATAGTCCAATGACTCAGTAACACTCTGCACTCAGCAGTAAGATCCTTCAGCTGAAAAGCTGCACTAGATCACTTAGCAGTTATCCCCTCAAACTCTTTCCACAAATCCCTTCCATTGAATTTCTCTGAAGTACATTCACCTGAATGATCACTTCTCTAGAATGAGAAGCCCCAACTCTCTTCAATGGGTATTTTTATAAATATTGCCTAGGTCTTTTGGGTTAGTTATCATTAATTAAGCCACCTGCTCTAATTCCACTTTCTTGGGGAATCATGACCCCAAATGTAGGGAGGTTGCCACCTGCAACAGTTGGAAGTGGTTTGAGGATGCTGCCACATGTCTGTTTGCTCTCCACCTAGTCTCCTCCACCAATTTGACCAGTAAACACTCTTATAACATCTCTCCTAAGCTGTTGTCTCCACCTTTATTTATTTATAATTAAAATATTTAGAATTACATTAAATATCCTTGACTCTGCTGAGTCATCAATTACAACTTAGCATAAAATTTAACATATTGTCTTTAAAAAAAATCAAATAAGATAATATTGTTTTTGGAAAATTGGGGCATGTGACAACACCCCCTACACACATCGCTCTGCCCTGTGCTGAACTCAGGTAAACCTGTCACCATGTGCCTCAACAAACCCAAGGTTGGATGATGCAAGTGAGCCATCCTCCTAAGCCAAAGCTCACACAACTCATTGTTGTTGCTATGTGCTAAAGCATGCTGCGGCTGAAACAAGAGCCTATACAGTTTCCCACATCTCACTCCAATGGAAACTAAAGCAGATGGTCCTGCAATCTTGGGAAACATATGCATGTGTCCATCTAGGAAAGACACCCCATGACCCTGATCCTCAAATGGAAACTGACACTAGGTTCTTATCCAACCCAGGTACATACAATACATCCTGCAATACAATGGGACTCATGGACTCCCTCTGAAATGTAATAGTCCCACGCCCAACTGCACTGACTACTGAGTCATCTCCCAACACAACCTCCACATCTGTCTCTACCTATGAAAGCTCAGAGAACATCTCATGAGCACCTGCCATGTGACTCGAGGCTCCGCTATCTATGTACCAAGTGTTGGAAGTGGATGCACTGTAAGAATGGTTTGTCACATAGGAAAACTCCCTCTATTTGTCAACATCCGCACTTGTGAGAATGGATGCTCTCTCTCTCTCAATATGCCCAGTGCATAGTGAAAACTCACTCTGAAATCATGCTGCAAAATCATCGATCTTAGCTGAAGCAGTTGTCTGCTGCTTCTTCTTCTTCTTGTTCGGACACTTAGCAGCATAGTGTCCCATCTTGTGACATGCAAAGCACTTCACAGTGCTCATATGATTCTTCTGCCCATCCTGCTACTGCTTGGCCCCACCCTTCTTGGGACCCTTCTTGCTCTTCTTCTTCCCTTTTGCTACCAATGCCACATCCTCGTCATCTCCCCTACTAGTAGAACCACTTCACTAAAAGAAACCCTTGCGAGTCTCCTCCTAAACAAAGACATCACAGACCCTGTGCCAAGATGGTAAGGTCTCTCTGGCCACCAACCCCTGAACAAACACAGTCCAAGGTGCAGTCACCCCATTCAGGGCTGTCCGCACTAACTCAGGACCAGTAACCACCACCCCAACAGCTGCAAGCTCATCTCTCACCTGAGAGATCCTAGTAAGATAGGCCATACACACCTCTCCTTTGACCATCTTGATGTTTTTCATCTTCTCCCTAAGCACCGTCTTCCTGTTTTCATTAGTACTCTCAAACAACCTGGTCAAAGCAGACCACATCTCATGTGCATGATCTTTCACTGAAATATGTGGAATAACATGGTCTTTAACATCATCTAATATTATCCTCATGGCTTTAATATCCTTCTTATTAAAGGATGCAAGTAACGCTGCATCAGTAGAAGGAGGAATAGTAACGGGATTTGCTGTAGTGTTTCTAACTTCCTCCTCCCACAACTAAATTTAATTTTCTGCCACAAGCCGCTCTGATACCATGTATATTTTTCTTAAGTTTCAGCCACCAGTATGAAGTAAAAATTTGTCTCAGTTTATTTCAATCTCAGAAATTAAAATGCCGGAAATAAACATAAAATTTCCAACTTAAAACACTGTTATAAATTAAATCTTTTACTGACAGAAAGTAAATATTCAACATGCCATTCAAACACACAGTACTCAGAATTTTCAGCCAAATGGCCTTGGAAAAACCCACTAGGGGAAAACCAGTCAGAGAGAGAGAGAGAGTTTATTATTTATTCAGGATAAAAATCAGACATGAATTTACAGTAAAAAAACCAACTTATCTCAACCCAGAAATTTGACCAGGAAGTTGTCTCGGTTTCTGTGCAAGGCTGTCTCGATTTCTGTTCTATTCTCCTTCTTGAAAAATGTGCCGAAATGACCCCTTAAATATGACCTCGAACTCTGTGCCAGACTGCCTCGAAATTTGTGTTGTACGACCTGCAATAAATGCAACAGTACAGCCCTCAAAATTTGTGCCACAAAACCTCACATGATGCCTCGATATTTGTGCTTGAAAGTACCCTCGAAATCTGTACATAAAGGTACAGTCCATACATACTGTACGAACCTCATTTTGCGTGATGTACGGCTTGTGTACGGCCTCGAAATATGTGCCTAGTACACACAGCAATAAATGTTGATCTCCTCGATAAATGTGCCCTATAATTTCTCGATATGCGTGCCCATAGACTGAACTATATGTCTGCCTCGATTTGTTTGCCAAATCCATACCCCTCCTCGATATTCGTGCCCACTATAATTTTCTCTAGCAGACTGTCTCGATATGCATGCCCACTCTCTCCTTGGCTCTCTTCTCTTCAATCTCTCAACTCAAGAATGAATTCATTTTTTCCTTTTGCTTTCTTTTTGCTTCTCAACCCTAGGTAGGTGAAGAGATCTTAATCCAATGGCTAGGAATGAATTAGATCAATGACTGAAATTAATTGCACACATTTTAATAAAAAAATGTTAATTTCACTCACCCACTTAAATTTATCAAAAAGTGGTTTTAATGTCATAAAGTCACATTAATTGTTTTTTAAGTCATTTAATGCAAGTTCACTTTATTTCCCTTCACTAGGTGACTAAAGGCTAAAGTCACCTAGGGGAACACTTCCCTAGGTACAAAACTAACACCAACAAGCACAATATATTATGTTCATTCGACATTGACTTGTTATTAATTTAAACATACATTGCTTTTAACCAAAGTTTTAAGAAAAACCTTTTTAAATTAAATCTTAAAGATCTTTTATCTCACATCTTATTGGTCATCTTGTTTGAGATCTTATTACAGACTTCACTCTCCCCGATGTAATTATAACAAATTTTTTTGTTTGATTGGTGGCTTATGATGTGGCATCATTTACCTCTTCTGCCTCTCCTATCTCGCAATAGAGACATTATCATCATTTCTTGGCTTTGGATTAGAACATAAATTTAAAGTGAAGTAATGCTACAGTTAGTTTAGCATTAGTTGTATTTCACTTTGCATTTACTAGTCTTATAGTGTGATTTGCCACACCTTATGCATCACTCCTTGATGGACTTCCCTTGTCCCTATGTAGACTAATTATACCCCCCTTACTCACTATAGGTCCGATGCTTCAGTTTAACCCTTAAAAAGACATTTTTGAATGTACACATGGATCATCAATTATGCAACTCATGTGTACACAACTTGCACCATTACAACCCGCGTACATTGGTTTTGTGCTCAAAAACAAAAATTATTTGGACTTTTCCTCATCAAGTAACGAATACCTTGATCCTTGGCCTTCCATGCGCTTGGAAATGCTATGATTCGACCCTCCATTTCCCATTTGAGGGATATATATTGAGCCATTGTGAAGCATTATAAGAGGAGAAACTTTGAGAGTAAGGAGACTATAGCAAAAAAATTCCCCATTTTTAGATACTTGAGTTTGCATCTGTTTGTTCTAGTTGATAGAATCATTTGTGTCCATCTCCCAAGCTCTCCATTATCTTTGTGAGCTTGCCTTGCTATGAAGGATTGAAGTGGTGGAGTCCTAGGTGGAGGGACTCGATTTCTCAGTTCCAATGAGGTGCCGACAGAGATTGTCACATTATATCTTTGTTTTTACATTAATAGAAATATCCATTTCTCATCTAATCCAGCAAGATCTCCAAGATTGATCAAAATTAAAGTCTTTGAAATGCGAACAGAATCTTGTAGCTACATAGAGCTCAGCGAGGGATTTCTGACAATGTTCATTTCGTGCAAAACGAACTCTAGATGTGAAAGTTATTTAGTTTTGAACTTTTAGAAAAGAAAAAAAAATCTCAGGTAAATTTGGCAAAAATAGGTTCCACGTGGCACCCCTGTAAGGCTGACACGTGGATTGTACAATGATGACATGGCACCACCACAGTATGCCACCTGGAAGGTAGGGATGGCAGGTGGCAATCTAGTTGAAGGTTGAGTTAGAAGACTTAGTTGGAAGACGAGGCAGACCAATAGGTTCCACGTGGCACCCCTGTAAGGCTGACACGTGGATTGTACAATGATGACATGGCACCACCATAGTATGCCACCTGGAAGGTAGGGATGGCAGGTGGCAATCTAGTTGAAGGTTGAGTTGAAGACTTAGTTGGAAGACGAGGCAGACCAATAACTTGTTGACACATGGCATCCATGTGAGAATCCTGCAGAATCCACGTAGCAGGTTTCGTTTATCAAAATATATTGGAGGCCAAGGAATTCAAACCTATAACCTATAGCTCCACCAAAGTATCCACAAATCTCAGTTATCCAAGATCCCTCATAATGGTTCTTAACCTCTATACGTTAGAAAATGTATTTAAGTTTGAATAGTTGTTGTATTTAAGTTTGAATAGTTGTTATATTGAAAAAAAAAAGGTTTCCCTAGGGCTAATCCCTCGGCCCCCAAATCTATGTAATATTGTAACCAACTCATACCATGCCATCGCAAACCTTTTATCATGCCACATGACCACCACATTCGGTGCACAAACAAACCGCCAAACAACATTGCAACAATGTTTGTTATATTGAAAAAAGGTCGCCCGAGGGCTAAGCCCTCGACCCCCAAATCTATGTAATATTGTAACCAAATCATACCATGCCACTGCAAATCTTTTATCATGCCATATGACCACCAATATTGTAACCAACTCATACCATGCAAACCGCAAACCTTTTATCATGCCACATGACCACCACAGCCGGTGCACAAACAAACCGCCAAACAACATTGCAACAAAACCTGTATTGTGTGAAGAGGTCTGTGGGTTTCAACACGTGACCTCTTGCCCTTTGCCAAGTGCCTTAACCACTACACCATGCCTTCCACTTGTTATGAAGGTGAGATATATATATGTTTTAACCTTTTTTGGGCGGTATTTTTAGCCCTATATGAGCACGCTCCCTTTTTGGCCTAAATTCAAACAAAGTTCAAACTATTATATAGTTTTTTAACCATATGCATATTATATTTTTAGATTTTGTTCATTTTTTAAAACAAAAAATGTATTTTAAGGATATTTGCCCTTATTTTTTATCCATTTTTTGTGTGGATCTTATCCCATTTAATTGGGATCAAATCATTGTAAATCCCACTCAAATTGGGGATAAGAAATGGATTTTTGGGCTATATAAACCATTGGAATTTGCCATGGAAAGGCATGGGAAATTGGAATGAAGTTTTGGTGATATGATGTCAAAGTGCCTTTGAAGGCTTTGTAAGCTTTGCTCCTTTTATAAGAGGCTTTTTAGCCACTCTTGGGAGATTGTGGAGAGTGAGAGGACTTCAATGTTAAAGCCTAAGTTTCTTTGTAAAAGTTGTGAAGAAGGCATTTGTACATGTTCAAGCATTGTTTTTTTGAAGACTAATAAGATTGGTCCTCATTGGAGTTGGACCCGAAGACGTAGCCCAGGAGGGGTGAACTCCGTTATCATTTGTTGTCTACAAATTTCATGGTTTGCACTCTTTTATTTATTTATGTGTTTCATTTGTGCTCTCTATTTTTTCCCTTTAAAGTATTTTTAAAGAGTTTAAGCATACAAATTTTCATATGCAAATAATGGTTATAAAGATCCTATCATTTTCGGATCATCATCTAAATTTCATGTGCAATTGTTTATATTTGTATCCATTGGTATAGTTTCTTTATAAATGTTTAAATGGATTATGCTAGTTTGAATGCTAACATTTAATATATTTTATGCTTGGATATATATTTGTTGTTGAGGAAAAACTGTAGGGACAATCTTTTGATCGTGAGCTCAATGGTGTCCTTCTTCAAATATCCAGTTGAGGTACAGTTTCTATCCCTTAATTGTTAACTTCTTTATTTTATCTAGCATATTTGAGAATAGATGTGATTTCTATTATCATCCTGTCTATTGTGGTCCACAGCAAACCATAGAAATATTTTCTTTGTAACAATTGGCACTTTGCATTTACTGGTACTCATTCATATGATTTCAACAATGTCGTTCTTCCTATATGCCTTATGTCCATGTATCCTATATCATTGCACAATGTATCATATCTTTGCATCACCTTCTATGTTATACATACCTAACATCGCCATCACTTTATTTATTCCATTGCCTTCTATGTTATGTGTACCTAACACCTACATCACTTTCTTTGTTCCACATACCTAACATCGTCTTTGTGTTATGTGATCCATGTATTCCCTTGGTTAGCACAACGCTTTGAAGTTATGCCATAGGAGTAGTTTTAGGAAATGAGCAATTGAAGTTGGATCAATTGTTGCTTTTTCAACAATCAACAATGTATATTTTAAACATCCGAGCAAGATCATCAGCACCAATGGATATTATTGGTTTTCAACTCAACACCAACTACTTGAATTCTTTTATTTTTTATTACTAAAATGACATTTTTGTGGATGCGAGGAAGAATCTAATATTGGTAGCTTGATGACCTAACAAGAAAAACAAGTATGTGCTCCTTGAGTTCACAATATTGAACACATAAGAATCCCGTGTAACAAAAACAATGCTTAACCAAGGCCATGTGAGAGATATCGCATGATCATGACTAATGGTTCCCTAACGTGATTTCATGGATCCAAAGGTAGTACAGATCCTTGGTCTTTTGATTTTTGTTATTTTTGGTAAGTAAAGTAGTAGCATCTTTGCCTTAATTTTATATTTTTCATGTCATGATAAAACATCTGTAGGCTTTCCAACCTAGGCAAGAATGGCTACAGTTACACTAAGCATGCAATTAACACAAAACATTATACATAATATATAATGTTTTCTGCATAGCCGATACGTGTTGCTCTGTGAATTTTTTTGTTTCTCTTTTCTCGTTTTCTAGGTGAAGGTATGGTCGATATTTGAGGTTTGTATAACATCATATGTTTTTCCCCTCAAAATATTTTTCATATTCCTTTTCTGACAAAGCCAAAACTCCCTACTGGCCTACTACTAGTACTACATCTATCTGTTGAAGCTTTGTTGCCAATGGTAAGAATTCCAAACATAATACAAACTAGCAATTGCTCCAAAAGGTGCAATAAAAGGCCGAAGAAAAAATTGAATATATACATAAATTGAATTGAAGAGCACAATATCTCATTAGAAAATTCAGAGTAAATTTAAACTACGGCCGAATTCATATCCTATTTTTGCAAATAAGATAAACTAGTAATTGCCCCAAAAAGTGCAATAAAAGGCTGAAGAAAAAATGAATATATACATAAATTGAATTGAAGAGCAATATCTCATTATGGAATAAGTGCACAGTGGGAAAACCAAGCTAAGAAAAACACTTCTCGGTTAAAAAAACAATATTTCTTGATGATTGAATACAGATGATTATCACACTTAAAGTCATAAATATTGTAAATTTATATTTACAATAATATTTGTAGAGAATGTTCTCTTAGTTTGTAAGAACATAGATAAATGAACCAAACCTAACGAAATGAATAGATAAATGTTCTTGTATATTTATATTGAAAAATTAGAGAAACAAGAATAAATGTTAAATTTCAACATGTTCACACTTCACAATGTATGGTAATTTATGTGATGTGCAAATAAAGTTGTTATCTACGCTACTTGGTAAAAGTTTTTTGTTCTCATTAAGACAGATTGAGTAATATATGAGTTTTGACTATTCTTTTTGTATGCAGCTAGTGTTTTTTTCCAGTTTTCAGCAAAGTCTTTTGATATGATGGTTAGGAGTTGTGACTTTTGAGGGTAGCTTATTTTTCAAGACATTTAAGTCTTTGGTTTTCTTGGGATGTTTTAGTCTAGTGAGATAGCTAGCTGAAGGTGGAATCTTTTTGGAAATTCCCTTCAGGATCCACTCTTAATCGTTCTTTAAAGCCTTTAACTAATATTTTAATGGTCTTAACGGTTGTTCGATGACTTCATCTTGGGTATTAAGTGAGAGAGATATTCCTACTTAAAGGTTATCTTAATAGTTAATTTTATACAAAAGTGTGGAATCTCCTAATAAATATACAAGAGACAAAAACAAATAGAGAGAAATATTGTTTTTTTTAACGCTAAAAAGAGTTTAACTTTATATAAATATTGTCTCTAAACATATTTGAAGTGAAAGTGCTAGGATAAAATATTATATTCTTCTTTATATATATATATATATATTAAAGAAAATATCAAGTAGTTTAAATAAATGCACATGGATATATTCTAGAAAGTGAAATAATATTATTATTATATTTTACCTTATATTATGAATGTGTTATTCCATATGTGAAGGTTATGTAACAAGTAGAATGTTTTTAGGCAATAATAAAGAAGCGGTTGAACAACGGTTAAGACCATTAAAATATTAGTTAAAGGCTTTAAAGAATGATTAAGAGTGGATTGTGAAGGGAAGATATTTGGCGATTATGAAGAGGAGATGGATCTTTTTAATTGACGGTGGGAAGGGAGATTGTGGTTTGGCAGGGTTAAGAGGACGAGTTCAAAAGGGAGCTGCCCAGGGATTGGAGAAATTGATCCATTCTTCAAAAAGAATTCTGGTACATCCTAAATGGATATCAGGATTGTTCCATTTTTACCAGTTATGATAAACAAAGTAACAATTGCAATAACTTCAACAAAGAGTGATTCCGGTAAAATCTTGCTTTCATTGCATGTGTAAATTCATTTAATGGTCAAAACATGTGCATTCCTCCTCTAAAATACAAATTACATTTTGAAGTGGAAAGTAGGTAAGAATGGTCATAGATGTTCATTACAAAATAGAATAACACTTTAATATTAGGTAATTTAATATCAAATAGTCTACTTCTATTCAAACCAAATCAATTAGACTTACAATTTTTAAGTAAGTCTACCATGTATCATTTAGAAAGTTTTTTTTAGTTTTAGAATGCGTTGAGGATAATGTACATTTTCAATATGAATATACAAAATCAATTATACTTACATTTTTAAAGTAATTTTACCATGTAATATTTATAAAGCATTGTAATGTATCAAAAGTATTGAATTTTAATGTTTATATCACTTGTACAAAATGAGAAATTAGTGACTAAGTGACTAAAAAATATAGTCAACATAGTTTTTTCAAGTGATTTACTACCAAATATGAACAATTTTGAGTGACCCAACTATACACGATTAAATTTAACGACTAATTTAGTGATGGGTTAAAAAATATGACTAGATGGTAAGTGATAGAGTTAAAAATGGCTAACATAAACAACTAATTTAGTCACGACATAAAAATGACTAGCTACACGAATATGAATAAGTCATTTATGTTAGTGATTTTTAATTATGGTATTCTGTTAGTGTTTGGAAGCATACTACTTGGCCTCGTCTTCGACAATTTTCCTTTGAGCAACATGTTGTAGGATCTCCTTGACAGATTTTGTCTTAGATGCCTCAACAAATTTCTTGGTTGTAGCCATGCCATATTAAAGTTTTTGTTTTGTCTTGGTCAAGCCACGTCTATTAAGTATGGGATTCATAGTTCTTTGTAGAATGTGTTGGGAATCCTTGGAGTTTTGTGCAACAATTTAAGGAAAAACTTATATCGTTGGGTCGAATTACACCTCTGGTGAGTAATTTCTTGCTACCATCCAATAGTTGTTGTCTCATCACACAATAGTCTATCCACATATTTATAATATTGTCTATGCATGCCAATAATACCCAGAGGAATCCTAGTGACTTATGCGACAACCTCATACATTTATTGGTAATATCTCTCGTTGTTTGATTGTGTGTAAGACAATCAAACATTTGGTTGTAGTGAATCCTTGTTAGTTGAGTGGTTTTCAAGGTAAAGTGATTGGTGATGATGATGACGATGGTGTTGTTTATGATGATGATGATTGTCACAGCCACGATCAAACGCTCGTTGCCTTGACGTTTTAATTGATGTGTGCGGCACTCCTCGATAGGTATCCTAATGACTTGGTCACTCAAGAGCGTCTCAGCAGACTATGCCTAACCATGCAGAAGCTTACTTATCACTAATCGTTTCTTCTTTTACTTAACCTTTTGAACACTTAGTCAATTTCATGTATCAAGTAAATTTACACAAGAGATAAATATAATGGTGGGATTGTTGAACCGGATAGCCCTGTTCACTTTGTATTAATAACAACTTTACAATAATGGAGATACTACAAACTGGTAGCACTCCTGGTGTGCACCCAACCAATAAACACACTTATGTTTACAACAATACAAAGAGTCGATTTGACCCCACCCGAGTGTCAAACTCTTAAGACTATCAACCAAATAACCCCTGTAGTTGTCAATCGTCATGTGGATGAAACTCATCCGGAGTGTCGGCTTGCGAGACTGACACTTCTTCCGCAAAATTGTTGTGTTTCTGAGTTGATCCACTTAGCGAATTTTCTTACCACTGAGCTCGAATGCCTCCCTATCTTGCATGTCTTGGTGTTTATCACTTCCTTGCTTGTCCAATGATGCTCATCAAAACCTGTCTCTTCCATCCTAGGCATTGTGTCTTCATACATGTCGCAAGGTGAGAGAGACCCCAAAGGTGGGTGCGCCCTTTTCTTAGCACATACGCTAGCTCAAGGTCGATGCACTAACTCCATTGGAGGGTCCACTTCCCATGCATGCACCCTTTTTCATCTATTGATCCAGTGCGTTAAGTGTTCATCAGATGTTGAGTGCATCTTCGCAGTCGCTTGTCTCCATGTCAAACTCCCACAAGTGCGCTAAGTGTGTTATCCATCCATTTCATTGAGGTGTCATGCATTTTTCTCTTGGGTACTGGGTGCAACTACCCAAACTTTGTTGGGCACTTCCACCAAGCACGTCCTTGGCGACCGGTGTGGCACCAAGTGTGCTTCCAGTAGAGCGCTTGGGTTGTTTGGGCCTGTTCATCCACGCTTCCTCCTAAGGTGCGTCCAACCACTCTCTTGAGTGCTTCATGCTTTGTAGCATTGTCCTACGCCATGTGTCAACATGTTCCCGGGCTGCCACACTCATGGGATTTCCAAGCTCCACTTGCTTGGTAGTGGGCTTTGTTTGTGGGAGTGTGCCCATACTTAGCCCGCGCACCCCACCTTCATTCAGTTTCTTAGGCAAGGTGTCCCCTTGTCAATTCTTGCCAACAAAATGTTCGTCTTACCCAACCTGGCGCCCAATCCAACTCTTGGGCAGGGGTGAGGTTTATGGATGTAACAATGATGACTACAAGCGATGACGATGTCAGTGATGCTTATGATGACTATAAGATTCTTAATGATGATCACGATCAAGATGGTGATGCTGATGATAGTCATCAACACCAATGTAGCCAACCTCATCATCACTATCCTCATCATTTATTTATAATTTTTTTTTAATCAAAATTTGTATTAAAATTAAATATTATTCTTAATTATTATTTTTCAATATATAAATAAGAAATAGTACACAATAAGTAAATAATAAAAATAATAAATAATAAATAATACTTTTAAATAATATATATATATACAATATAATAAAAAATAAAAATAGAACAAAAGTATATATCTAAAAAGAGGCTTACCTCAAACCAAAATCGGTGCAAAAAAGTAACTTTAGCCTAACAAGAGTTAGTTTCTGAGAGTTTCATTCTAACATTCATTGATTCTTACCCAATTCCTCCATAAACCTATGCAACCAAATCATCTCTTTACTAGCCTCTGTAGCAACAATATACTCTTCTTCCATTGTTGAGAGTGCAACAACCTTTTGCAGTTTCAATATCCAACATACTATTGTTCCACCCAGAATAAAAACATACCCTGTGGTGCTCCTCCTTCTATCTTGATCACCTACCATATATGCGTCAACATATCCCTGTAGAAAGTGCCTAGACCTCTAAAACAGAGTGCATGAGAAGTTGTACCTCTCAAATACCTGAGAATCCATTGTACATCCTTCTAATTCTCTTTACCTGGATTGCTCATATACCTGCTCATAACTCCCACTTCATGTGCAATATTTGGTCTTGTACCCACCATGTCATACATCAAGCTACCAACTACTGATGAATATGGAACCTTGGACATGTATTCTATCTCTTATTGTGTCTTGGGACACATATCCTTACTTAGTTTGAAATGGTTGGACAAAGGCGTACTTACTATTTTTGCATTCTGCATTCTAAACCTCTCCAACACCTTTGAAACACCCAAATCCTTCATCGCACATGATTTAACTAATTTCCCTTTGAGCAAATTTATATTCTGCATGTTAGAACCTTCAATAAGCATGTCATCGACATACAATAACAAGATAATATATCTTCCATTATCTAGCCTCTTGAAAAAATCACAGTGGTCAGAATAACATCTAGTATAACTCTGTTCTGTAATAAACTATCAAATTTCAAATACCACTACCTTGGACCTTGCTTCAGGACATACGATCTCTTCCTTAGCCTATGAACCAAATTCTCCTTCCCTTTGACCTCATATCCCTATGAATGTTGCATATAAATATCTTCCTCCAAATCCCCATGGAGAAAGGTCGTTTTTACATCTAACTGTTCAATATGCAAATATTCTACCACGACTGGACTTAAAATAGTCCTAATTGAAGCCATTTTAACAACAAGAGAAAGTATTTCATCAAAATCTATACATTTCTTTTGTGCAAATCCATTTACCACATGTCTATCCTTATACTGCTTCTTGCCTCCTTCTTATTTTTCAACCTATAAACCCATTTATTCTGCAATGCTCTTTTACCTGCAGGAAACTCAACCAAATCCAAGTCTAGTTTCTTACAATTGAGTTCATCTCCTCATTCGCGCATTTCTCCCACTTCTTTCTAGTTTCCACCTGCAGTGCATCTTCATAATATTATGGTTTATTAGGGCCAGTAATCAATAGATAATACACTGAAGGAGAGAATTGTCTAGGGGGTCTACTTAACCTGGTATATCTTCTTAATCTTGCAGGAGTTTGAGGTACCTCCCAATGTTCTTGATTTTCTGGTACCTTTGAAACTTTATTTTCTTTTATTTCATCAAGCACTGTGTACTCTGTGTTTTCCTTTTCCTCATTCTTTCCCTGCAATTGATCTTTGCACATAACCTTTTCATTGAATACCACATCTCTACTCGTAATGTTTTGTGATTTTCATAATCCCATAAGTGATGACCAAAATTATCAACCCCATATGCAATAAAGGTGCATTTATTGGATTTAGCCTTAAGCTTTGTTCCATTTTCTTTATCAATACAGATAAATGATTCACAACCAAAAGTTATGAGAAATAAGTATTTTACCTTTTTACATGCCCATGAATCCTCTAGAATTCCACCATCCAAAGCACTTGAAAGCCCTCTGTTTATTAAGTAATTAGTAGTATCTACAACATCAACCCAAAATTGTAAGGGTAACCATACATGCAATCTCATACACCTTGCACGCTCTATGATCGTCATATTCATCCTTTTTGACACACCATTTTCTTGTGGTGTTCCTAGGACCATCTTCTCTCTACGAATCCCATTATATGAATAGTAACTATCAAACTCCTTGCTGTAGTATTCACCTCCATTATTAGAACTGAAACACTTTAATATTTTCCTTATCTCATTCTGAACGAAATCTTTTTACTTCTTAAGAGTAGAAAACACATCATATTTATGTCTTATGCAATAAACCCAAGTTTTTCTAGTTGCATCATCAGTAAAAGTAACATAATAATGAGAGCCACCAGGAGATTGTACCTAAGCCAATCCCCATACATATTTATGCACAAGCTCCAACTCTTCACTCTTCTTTTGTTTCCCAATCTTGAGAAATTTAACTCTCTTCCTTTTTCCATAAACACGGTTCTCATAGAATTCCAAAATTCCCTACTTCATATCTAGAAGAAATATCTTTGATTGGAGAATATACATCCCCTTCTCACTCATGTGGCTAAGCCAATGATGCCAAAACATTGTACATGTTTCTATGGAATCTACATAGATATAATAATCAGTATTATGAGGACATAAATACAACATACCTATCGTATCTTCTTTTGCTATTACCGGTGCTCCTTTAGTGATCTTCCACCACTTTTTTCCAAATGTAGACAAACAACCACTATATCCCAGCTGCCCTATTGAGATCAAATTTATTTTTATAGAAGGAATATGCCTAACATATTTCAGAAGCTATTCATTTCCATTATTTAACTTAATCCATACCTTACCCATTCCAAAAATTTTACATGGTTCATCATCCCCCATTAAAACATGTCCAAAATCACTTGGAACATAATCATGAAAGAATATCCTATGGGGTGTAGCATGACATGATGCACTTGAATCTACTACCTAGTAATCACTAGTATTATCTAATGCAAGAATCAAAGAATCTTGTAACACATCACTTGATACATTATCTTCCTAAGTAGTCTCATGTTGCCTGTCTCCTTTATTCTTTGGAGCTCTACAATCTTTCTTGAAATGTCCCCTCTTACCATAGTTCCAACATTCTATCTTTATAAGTCTGGACTTGGATCCACCCTTTCTAGACTTGCTGTGATAACCCAAAATATTTCCTCTCTCCCTTTTTCTTCCCATGCTTTCCATGGTCAACACATTACCTGATGTCTCACCTATGTTTTTTCTTTGAATTTCCTCACTAAGAATAACACCAACAACATCATCAAATTTAAGATTGTTTGAACCAGAGATAAAGTTACTTATGGCCATGGCCAAGCCATTCCAACTTTCTGGCAATGAACACAAGATTAGAATATCCCTAACCTCATCATCAAAGTTCACTCCTACATAACCTAGCTGATTAGTAACCGTATTAAATTCATTTAAATGGTACTCAACAATAGATCCACCTTCTAACATCTTCATATTAAATAAACACTTCATTAGAAATAATTTGTTGGAGGACAAGGGTTTTTCATAGAGCTTAGCCAATGCACTCATCACACCCTCTATTGTATTTTCTTTTGAAATATTGAAAGCCACAGACGAAGCTAGGCACAATTGTATTGTTCCCAGTTACTTTCTGTTAAGAACCACACATTCTTTGTCCTTCATAATCATCAACTGTTTAGTTTTTCGGCTCAATGGTAGGAATATATCCTTTTGGTACATATAGTCCTCCATTTTCATATTCCATAACCGGTAGTTTTGGCCATTAAATTTATCGACCCTAAACTTTCCTTCTTTTTCTATTTCTCCTTTTTGAACCAAGACCCCTTCTTTCCTGTGATTTTACCATCCAAATAGACCTTTTTGGCTCTGATACCAATTTTTAAAAAACAAGCCCGTAGAGAAATAACAATAAACAATGAACAAGATGCAAGTATTAAAACACATTACAAGAGAGACAATTATATAAAATGGTTCACCCAAGATGGGCTACGTCAACACATAAATTTCTAGTGCTTTATTATTTTACCGTCCAACAAAATGAAGGGATACAACCTGTAACAACCCCACAACACTTCCTCGGCACTCTCTCATAGTCTCTCTCTCTCTCACAATCATAGGGATAGTTTTAAAATGATACAATACAATACAATACAAAACCATATTACAATGATTTCCTTTTATAAAGAGAATACCGTGAGAAAATACCATGGGTTTCCCAAAACAATGGGTCCGTAAATCACCCATTATTAACCAAGTCATGACTTTGAAATTACAACATTTTACAAGGAATATTTCCTCAATTTTAGCTACGGGGGCTCCCAAAATAGTGTTCTCCCCCCCTGGACCCCCTTGATGACTATAGTGGGGGAAGGGAATCCCTCCACACCCCCTCGTCAGGTGCTGGGATCCAAACACGACTGAAATAACATCTTTGAATTAGGAAGATCTGGATCCACAACCAAAACCATCTAGTTGCTTCATCTTTCGAACAATTGCAAGATGGATTTTGGAATACCTTGGAGTGTTGTTGGCCCTAGGATAATTTGTTGTAATTTTTTTGTGAATTCTGATCAAGGTGTGAACCGAGTTGCGATGAAGTTGTAGTTGAAAAGTGTCAACTCCAGAATTTTGGGGAATTTTTGACAAGTCATTAATGCATGCGTTGAGTTAGTTAGGAATAATGTCCACTTATGGATAGTGACTGCAGATGTAAAATGACTGTTAATTTCCTATAAAATGTAATGGGTTGAGTAGATGGGGATATATAGAGAGATCAAGATTCTTATGGTAGCACGAGTTAAAGTTTTTTATAATGCATGCAATTTTTGTATGTTGTAGTATAGATTAATGGGTAAGAGTTGTGGAGAATAAGTTTTTGTCGATCTGTAGGATCTATGCGTAGATGTAATGTACTGAATATTTCGATGAATACATCTGTAGGATGTGTGCGTAGACAGAACGCGTTATAGAAATTACTGAGTCTAGATGAAGAGCGCTTGCGATTTTCTCCCATGTGGGTTTCCACGTTAAAATACCCATGTCAAATGGTGTATGCTTATGTGAGTGCGTGCGTTGATTTATGATCCATACTAAATGGTAATGTTATTCATTATGCATTTAGGATAAATAATTAAATGATAAATGGAATCAAACTGTAACTTGTAGCATAATTTTATTTCCAGAACTATATGTCAATACGGTTTAGTATTGTTGTACTGCTAGTCAATCATTGGAATGGAAATATCCCCTTCTTTCACTGCAGAAGCATGGTTCTTGCAGCTCCCATAAGGTATCTCAGGTGAGACGACACTTGCATAGAAGATATTTTCGATTGGGCTTCACTCTACCGGGTTAGTACCCTGGGTTTTGTTGGATGGGATGTGAAGGTGAACCTGGGTTGAATGGAGTTGAGCTAATAAATGGTTCTGTTGTTGGGACCGGGATAATTGCGAGGGGGGTGTGTTTTGGCACTTGATGAATCCCGAGATTCAAGATTGGGTCAACCATAAAGCTTAAGAATTTACACAAGAAGAATGTAAGGGGCCACGACTAACTCCAGGGGAATGGTTGGGAAGGTATGTTTACCCTTACATTCATGACATATTCTTCAGTGAATTTCCTATTATACTGTATGAATGGTTATCAAGGTTTGTTTGTCAAAATAAAAATTTTCAAGTAGGATAACCTACAGAATGGACTCTTGAACTAATCCGATGATTGGAAAGTGTTAGTAATCCTATTTCCAGGGCTATCGACTTTTGGGTTGATACAATTTTGGAGGGGTATATTAATGATATTTCCATAGATACTTTTAAGTCGATTAGTGAAGCTCGGAGGGAAATTTTCCAAGGTTACAGAGGCATATTTTTGAAGTCTTTAAAGCATTGGATCAAGATGCTGGTGCGTGAAAAGGGAATTTTAAGGATGGAGTTTCATGAGTGAACCATTGTATGCAGAGGGCATGGGTAGTGACAAGAAGAAGGATTGAAAAATATGGGTAGATTAAGTTGAAATGTTCCCAGCTGGGAGCGAGAATGATGAAGATGGTGGTCATCTAAGGAGTGGGAAAATATTATTGTCAGGTAAGAGGAGAAGGATTGTGACATAGAAAGAGAGGTGCAATGCAACCAGAAGAGGTGACTATTAGTTGGTGCCAAAAATTGAGGAGGAGTCTTGCGACGAAGAAGAGGAATATCACCTTATTTATGAAGATGAGTGAGAGGATCCAACTTTGAACTACTCAATACCCACTACTCGAGGCCACGAAATACCCACTACTCCACATACATCTTTAGTATCCAAGGGAAGACCCAAAAGTATTTCTAAGGTTTTTTTTTCAAAGAAAAGTAATATTAATATCTAGGATAGTAGCCAACAAGTTCCTACTATTCTGACTGGTGGTTTAGCTAATTGGGGTTTGTAAGTACCCCAAAGGCATAGTATGGTGGGGGATGACATGATTTTACCTATATTCAATGGGAACGGGTTGGAAGAAATAGGAAAACATTGGTTTTTGTGTGAAGCTATTTGTACCGTGCAACAGCTCCAGGATGAGGCTGTAAAAGGAGCTTAGATGGTGACGACCTTTAGGGGTCATTTCCTTGATTGGTTTATGAATTTTTCAGTGGTTCCTGCTGGGAATCCTAAGAAAGCACTAGTTGAGATTCATACTAGATTAGTAGATGAATTTAGTAAACCTAAATCTAAGTCACAATGCATAATAGAGTTAAAGGAAATTAGGAAAATTCCAAGGTTGTCTATTTGGGATTTTGATCAAATATTTAAGACTCTAATGGATAAGGTTAATTTCTAGATGTTTGATGCACAACACAAGGAATGGTTCATTGCTATCTTGTTGCCTCATATTCAAGTTCCCCTGATGCAACATAATATAATTTCTCATGTAGAGGGTCTTGAGATCGCTATGAAGTTTCAAGATTCGTAGTTGGAGAAAATGGTGTAGGAATGATACAAATTCAATCACAATTATCTAATCTATCACTGCAAATAAAATATATTAAAAAGGGAAAAGAGGTCAGTGAGTAAGTTTGGTGTACAAAATGAAAAATTGAAGGACACCATAAGGATTCTTGTCTAGATTTTTTGGATTACGTTTCTTTGGATGCGTCGAATATATTGAATTCATAAGGGATTCATTGGTGTCAGGTCTATCAAACCATAGGTCATAGGGTGGAGGAATGCTTTTATCTACAAAATATAGTAACTACACCTTCTAGCCTTTATTGCAAATTATGTTGATCTATAAGTCATGATGAAAACGACTGCAAAGCGTAGCAATTATTATAGGAGAAAATAATGGATACTTATTTAATGAAAAACGATGAACAAATTCAAGTTGAGTGAGCACAAGTGCAATTTCCCTATCCCAGGGGAGGTGATAATTTCAAAGGACGCGATAGAGGAGGAGGATTTGGTAGAGGAAGAAGAAAAGTTATATGTTATAATTGTGGACAAGAAGGACATTATTTCAGAGACTGTACCAATCCAATGATGACGTGATCATATTGTAAAGAAACAGATCATACGATTGAGGAATTCCAACATATTATTGCTAAGTGGCAAGCTAAAATTACTAGGAATAAGAATCCACAACCAAATATGAACCAGAATGTTCAGAAAATTTATGCTAAACCAAGGGAACCTACTATTGTTGTTTTAAATAGGGGAGGTTCTACAACTGGAGATGATCGAGGAGAGCCTTGGCGAGGTACAAGAATATGACCTGCAGTGCAAAGAAATATCCCTTTTGATGTTCTGAAGGAGAAAGGAATTTTCTTCGACGCACATAATGAATTTGTGGATAGAAATCGTGCTTCAACATATGCTGATGCTCCAATGTTTGACAAAGGACTGGTCATTGATATGCCACCACACTTCAATCGATCAATTTCAAGGGGGTCAACATAAGAGGTGAGTATTGTAAATAATTTTCTGAAGAGTTGTTTGACTGTTGCTAAGAATAAAGATGCTCTGACGATCAATTTCAAGGGGGTCAACATAAGAGGTGAGTATTGTAAATAATTTTCTGAAGAGTTGTTTGACTGTTGCTAAGAATAAAGATGCTTCGACAGAATTGTTAACATTGATAGAATAACCTCAGATGAGTCCATGACTAGAGAAAACTATTAACCGCATTCACAGAAGGATGAAGATTGGTCAAGAGCTGTGAATGAGTGCTCAGATGTTTGATTATGATATGGATTTCATTATTTTGGATATGGGGAAGATGTTAATATTCTGACAAAACAAACATGGGAGAGTGGGGAAACCAAAGTTGTTGTGTTCTCCTGTCTAGTTAAGATTATCAAACCAGTTGAAGGTTTTTCCTATTGGTCGAATACCACAAGTTCCTGTCGAGGTGGAAGTGCTCTGGAATCATGAATATTTTGAGGTAATTGAGATTGTTGATGATACCAATCCTTATCCAACACTTCTGGGTATCGATTGGGCTTTGGAAAACCAGAATGTTATAAATTTTAAGAAGCGAGTGTTATCATTTGAAGATTTAAAAATGTGGGTAGTCACACCTATCAATCCATTGGAAGGAAAATGTTATGTCAATCCAGTAAAAGGATAGTACCAAGAATAATATATGCATAACATATACACCATTTTCTCTGCAAAATACGATTATATCAATCCTATGACTAACGGTCAATTGAGTTGGTGAAGTATTATCTCCTATTTGTCAGGTTTAGGAAAGGCATTGGTGAACTGGTACAATCCACTACATGAAGTGTCAATACGAATCTGTGCAAGGATTACAAAGTATTTGCAATGGGTAGGTACTGCAGTATGTGAGTACCTACGTATGAAGGATGAACTAACTTAGACACATTCTTGACATAATTTGAAGGAAAGATAATTGAACCTCAATTGTTACTAGCTTTAGATGTGGATCTAAAAGCAACACCTGCAAGATGGTAGGCTGTGCATAAACAATAAATTTCAGAATGGCCTCAGTATCATAGGTTGCTAGAAGCAATATTTGGTGAGAATGTTTCCTATGTGGGTCCAAAATATATAGGTTTAATGGATCATGTCGACCACCTCGAAATCTGTCATGTGACATAGAAGATAGTGCCTCGACATGAATAATAGCACTTATTCGACATACATACTCTAGATCTGATACCTAGGAATTGGTATACGTTGGTTGAGTTACGACGAAAAATTGCTGATTGGGATGAAATAGCTAACGATTTCCAACATACTTTTAGTTTCACTGATGATAATCCTATGATTCATGATTCCTTACAAGTGATTAAAGATAATATTTTTGAAGATGTCCATGTTCTAGTATCAATTATTCCTCAAAGAAATGCGACAGTTCAGGGTTGGATGAAGTGCTACAACTTAGATGGCGTACCTAAAGATGATGATCCTCATGACATTCATATCCATGAGTCTGAAGGTAGTTGAGTAGTCAAGGGACATTGTCTGTTGGTTGACAAATTTTTGAAGCCTCTAAAAATAAAGAAAGTAAACATTGGTTCCCCTGAGAACCCGAAATTTTCTAATATTGGGGATTACTGGGATGAAGAAATAGTGGAAAAATTATCAAGTTACTACATGAGTTCCAAGATTTATTCTTGACCAAGTTTTCAGAAATGAAAGGGATTATCGGGGACCTAGGTGAAATGAAAATCCCATTAAAGTGCGATGTAAGATGTGTTAAGAAACACCCATACAGATTGAACCCCATAAATAAAAAAACAGCCAGAGCAAAGTTAGATAGAATGTTGGATGTAGGGATTATTAAACATGTCGAAGAGTCAGAATGGATTAGTCCAATGGAGTGCAAGATAGTAAAACTGGTGAAGTTCGCATATGTGTCGACTTAAGGAAGATGTATGACACTTGTTTGCATGATCCATTCTCGACACCGTTCACATACGAGGTTTTGGAGAATGTAGGAAGGAAATAAGTGTATTCCTTTACTGATGGATTTTTGGGGTATTATCAAATTAATATTGCAAAGGAAGATCGACAAAAAACCACATTTGCGACAGAGTGGGGCTGCTTTCAATATATTGTAATTCCATTTGGGCTTAAGAATGCACCTACAAATTTTTCTAGAATAGTGGTTGCTGCCTTCAAAGACTTTATTCACAAAATTTTGGAAGTTTATTTTGATGATTGGGCAGTATATGGACTCATTAAGGATCATATTGAAATCCTAAGAATGATGCTTGATATATGTAGGAAATTCCAAATTTCTTTATGCTTGAAGAAATGTATCCTTAAATTCACTAAATATTGGAAAATGATTCCTAAAATTGTATTGTTGAGCCCCCCCTCACAATATACATTTCCAATTAAGAAAACCCCTAGTTTCACTAGATATTGTAGGTATCCATTTTTATCAACCCATTTTTAACACCCCCTTTATATCATATTATAAAGTTGTAAAAATAGGAGTTCTAACAGATCTTAGTATAAGAAAACAAGATGCTAAATAAAATTTAGTGTAATGTTAATAATTATCCTAGTAGGATTGCAAGGGTGACTGATCCATTTGTAGCATTGGATAGTGGAATACCCAATGAATGGGGAATGAAAAACACGTAAAAGGAAAACCAGTCAAGAGATCAATGTAACAAAGAATGTAAAATACTAAGAGTCCAATAGTTAGTGCAACGCTTAGAAAATATGAGAATTGGAGATGTTTCACACCAAAACCTGTCAATCTATCAATTTTATATCATGTAATTACAAGTATATCCATAGACAGCTCATGTTTTCTATAAGCTTAATAAATGTTTTCTATATTTTAATAATCTTAATAAATGTTTTCTATTATTTTTTTAAAGGTATTTATATGTGATTTTTAATACATGCATAGTAAAAATATTGTAAAATAACACTCATATTGTTTGGATAAATTATACACAAATATATTGTTATGCTTTAAGTATTCCAAGTTTAGTGAACACAAATTCTTCCACAACAAATGAATCTCATTTCTATATCTATACAAGATCACAATTAGTCAAAAATTTGAGAAGTTTCTCTTCATTTCCTATCTAATTTTGTAAAATAAATTAAACAACACTCCCATATAAATTTAACATTGGTTATCCATGAGTTTATTGATTTTTCTTGGGTTAAGAAGTATTCTATTTCAAAATATTTGTAATTGATTTAATTGGGCAGAGGTTTCTATATGAAACTTAGACAAACATCCTCTATTTTTTTATGTATATGATCCAATGATATAATCAATTTTTTTTTTTAGGATGGATTTATGGAGTTAGATTTCAATCGGAATTAAAATTTCAATCAATATTATTTTATTATAATATAAGTAATGTAATGATATGAATATTATTATTTAAAAACTATTTAAAGAAAATTTAAAAAAATTCACAAGCATAACGATAATATTATAGAAAAATTATTTGAAATTAAATATTGTAGTATTAAATTTTTTCATATATATATATATATATATATATATATATATATATATATATTTTCTTCTTTTTTTCAAAAGTGGTTCATCATGAAAGACCAATTTTATACCATGGCTACATCCACTTGGGAAAATATCTTATACTCGCTAGGCAAGTATACATGAACTTGGGCATCAATAATCATGATAAACGGCTCACCAACTTAATATTTCATTACATACAAGGGCTCCCAAGGAGAAAATGTCCCCAGCGAGATTTGAACTCGAGTGAGGAGCACAACAACGAAATCTTCCAACCACCTGAGCTACGCCCAATGGACATATATATATATATATATATCCTAAGGAATGAAGGTAATATCCTCTTAATGGGGGGAATTTAATGCTCATACTTCAAGCAAACAAGCTATTCTTCTAAGCAATTATTCCAACCCTAATCCCCTTTGGTTAGATGAAGACCATACTCTAGCTAGCAGGTACAACATAAGATTTGAAGATCTAGGGGAATTTTTTTTTGGGTCTGAGCTAGTAAATCTTTGTAGGGCTCAAGATCTCATAATTTGCAACGCTCTAAAGAAGTGGCCCAATTCTAGCTAGATGACCTATATCCATGGGCTTGGTAGCAACGTGGTAGACTATGTTATTTTTGATATCCCTTTATACAATGAAATAATAAATTTTGACATCTTAAAGAACCACGAGCATGACTCAGTTCATAGACCCTTAATTGTAGCTCTCAATTTTGTCATGCATAGAAATCCCATAGAAGATAATCCTTATAGCCAAAAGAACTTGATCTTTAATATAAATAAAAATGATATTTTTCTAAATGATTTAAAAATTAATTTGGTTCCCTTATCAAGCATAGACAACATAGAAGACCTCTATCATAATTTTACTACAACCGTCTCACATTCTATCAACAAGTTCCCAATTGAAGTCTCAAGTAATAAAAGAAATAGAAAAGCCAACCTTTGGTATGATAAAGATTGTAAAAGTGCGAGAAGAGAAATTAAGGAAGCTCTTAAAATTTACAAGATAAAAATATACAAAGCCCTAACTAAAAGGAAAAAAAATACAATATATTCATCAAAGACAAGAAAATCTCTTACACCTCTCTAAAGTGGCTCCTAAGAAATTCTAGAGGCAGATTCTAACTAGAAAAACTAAAGATAATGATAGAATTTCTTTACACGACAGGAATATATATCTATATCTATATATTTATATATATATAATAAAAAAATTATCAAAAAAATTATAATAATATAAAAATATTATTTTAATTAAATATTTCAATATAATAATAATAATAATAATAATAATAATAATAATAATAATAATAATATATTTTTAAGGTCACTGCCAAGCGAGACACCAATTGGTGTATGAGACCCCCTTGCTTGTGGGACAAGGACCCCCCTCTACGCAATGATTTAACTACTAAAATCTACAGAGGTGTACATACCCTACCCCCCTTTGGATTTGAACATGTGAGCTCCTAGGAGGAAACACATGCTCTGAACCATTAGGCCCACTCAGGTTGGTGTGAGGTTAAAGTGTATTTTTTCTTGTAGTGTAGAGATGTGTTTTCATTTAACCATGAAGGCATTAAACATGTCTCAGTTCGGAGCGTCCAAATATATGAAGAATAATATATATATATATATATATCCCACAATTTGAATGTTATTCCTTGACCGACCACTGAACTAAAATAATCCCCAATATTTATATTACTGTGTCAAATTAAAAAACTCTTATTGACCTCTTAATATGACACAATTTATTTTTAAGGTTTTTAGGCGTATTCAAACCCTCAATATGAATGGATGTGATATAATATTTCCTTACTAGTGAACCCCCTGTGATTTTTATGAAGAAGGAGAAGTCATATTGAAACCTAAAGAAATCATTAAAACAAGGACTAGACAACTAGGCCATCAGGATATTATTGAGTGCCTCATCAAGTGGAAGAACTTACCAGTTGAAGGTTCCACAAGGGAAGATGAGTCCTCCATATAAAATAATTCATAACTAACCAAATGTTTAGGATAACATTTGTTTGAAGGGGAGGGGTATGTTAAGCCCTAACTGGTGGTACAATACCTCCTATACAATGGCACATTACATATTATTGATATCAGCTTGGGTCCATTAGTGGTAATTGTCATTAGTATTATTATATTATTGATGTGGGAGAGGGTCCATTAGTTGTAAAAGTACTTCTTTGTCTCCTATATATAGGAATAAGACCTTTTCATTTGAATCATCTTGCCTTGTCTTGTCTTGTGTATTTAGTACATTGTATAAGGAGGTTCCCCTTAAAGAAGCTTGCTATTCATCTATTTTATTCATTTTTAAGATATAGATTATTTGTTTTAGTCTATTTATGCTTTTTTCATGCTCTTTTAGGAAATCTGTTACATAACAAAAGACAAAGATGGTGTTTCCCATTTAAAATCGTTCCCCAAAATCTCATCTTTTTGTAATGTATAGTCCGGACTCTCCAATCTCTTTTGGCTAAGAATTATTTTGAAATGATGACTAGTTGAAGTGTTTATGGACCATTTGGTGCTCAAATTGATGTAAGGGGTATAACTTTTTGGTTACTTTCGCTTGTGTAACTATTATATGGAAACTTAAAGAGGACCGTTTTTGTTTATAACCAGAAACGATTCGAAATATATGCAACATGTTGGTTGTTCTATTTGTTGTATGGTAACTCTTTTCTATATGCATTTATGATCCATGTCACTCAATCTTAGAATTGAATGCATTATTTTGTAAGTTGTTACACTTAGGATTTAAAAGGAGGAATGCATTGTTGTTTGTTGTTTTAATGTATTTATTTATAACACATTTTGAAATAAAATGGGAGATACAAGTCATTGTGAATCCTGATTTCCCTGGTTGGTTTAGTTGTTTTGAAATACTTGTTAAATTGGTCCCCTTCTCCTCTTTCACTTCTTTTTACTTTACTTTATTATATGTTTCCTTTTTTTTGAAATTCTAAATGTATTTAAATAAAAATAAATTAAATTTATTTTTCTTAGACCTTAAGTTTTTAAGTTATATACCATTAACTAAATAACAATTACAACTAAAAAGTCACCTATGAAAAAGTATAAGAGAAACAAAGGAGGCTAATAAAAGGATCTCCAAGAGAGAGTGAGGAAGGGTAATCTAGGGTAGGGTAGAATTTTTGTTTAGATAAATTCCTTTTTCATACTATGTTTTTGGTAAGCTTTAACATTGTTTGGCATTGCTTGTAAATGGGTGGGGAATTTTTCAAAAGAGAAGGGGATGATGAAGTAAGATTGGTCTTATTACATGTGCTTAAGGGTATATTGTTTCTATGTACATGTTTACATTATAAGTTATGATATTTGTACTAGTGCTAATGAGTAACATGGCATGTAGATACAAAAAATTGGAAGTAGTATCTTAAGTTGTATTTTTTCTTTGCTCACTCTATGTTTTTCTTTGTTATCTCAACTATTTGGATTTCCTCTATATGTTCTTAGAAACATCTAATAAATTTTTATTGTTTTGGGCATAGGATTTCACAAAGACGTATAGAACATTGTTATAACATAAAATTGTTGTGGAAAATTTCTCAGTTAATGAATAATATTTTGAGCCCTTGCATTCTTCTTCTTATTCTCTCCCTCAATTCAACTCACACACAGTTTTGTTGGAGAAATTTACCATCATACACACTCTTTTGGTCAAATTGGCCTAGTTAAACCACTATCCTAAGTTTAATTGACATCAGTGGAGCATTAATTGCCATCATCCCAGTCACACCCACGCCTACCTACAGTCAAGGAGGATAACTTATCCTTTCCCTACAGTCAAGGAGGCTAACTGGAGCACTCCAGGGGTGATCTGTGTGACATTAATGCACCTAATTGCTAACTGGTGGTTACTTTCAGTTCAACTAGTCAGTTACAGTCACTTAAGGCACCTCCATTCATTAAATATATTATTTAATGATTATTTATTATTATTTAATGAACTGGAGTCAACAAGATGCCTCCACCAACTTCTGATGGTCAGTTCAGCTTCAGTTAACCTCATCAAGGTTCATTGGATTCATGCAGTAGTAGCACTTGATGATTGGATTGCTATGACATGTGTTTGATCTCCTTCAGTTGAGATTCAGTCATTTATTGCACTCCAACTTTAGTTAGGGTTTGGTGAGTCAATTAGGGTTTTGGTCAAGTGGTTAACTGAGTGAGATTGCATGGCAAAGAGTCAGTTAAGCTAGACTCACTCATTGAATTCGAATTGTCTCCTTAGGTATTCGAATTCTTCATGGAGTTAAGCTATTGCTCATGCATGGGAATTGTAACCCTTTATTGTTTATAAAATATACAGAGAGGAAACCTATTTTGGTTCCAATTATTGATAATTCATGAGTATTTGTTAATTATTCTTGATGATTTTGATTCCTAGTTCCTAGATCATGTGCAAGAATTAATATGGTATCAGAGCTTACGGCGGGACGAAGATCAATCTCTCAAAAACAAGATTTTTGACAGATTTCTCCATGAAATTTGAGCAATAGCTCAAAAATCCATCACTGCACCAGAAGCCAAGGCTTACCACTCAATATCCCAAGTAAAGAACTTGTTGATCAAGCTTGCTTGATTGACTATGCTGGGTGTGATGAAAGCCTAGAATGTGCAGGCTGTCCGACCTTACAGTGCCCCTTTTGTTTTGATTTGTAGGTATTAACAGGTACAACTTCGAATGGACTCATCAATCCCTCTTCTCACCCCATTCACAAGCTATTCGGAATGGAAGTTGAAGATGATTGCATCTCTCAAGAGACGAGGTCTCTATGAGGTGTCTATTGGAATTGGAAAAGAGTCTTATGAGAATGAGAATGACTGGCTAAATGACGGTGATAGAGATTTTGGATCAATAGGTCTGGCCCTTGATGATGACTTGTACCACCTTATTTGTTCTGCTGAATACCCAAAGGAAGTCTGGAGAATATTGGACAAAACCTTTGGCAAGCACAATGAGGATCATAATAGTACTTTGGAGATTGCAGCCAGCACCACAAGAGTTCTTCACTCAAAATACTTAGCCAATACTCTCTCTGATGAATTTGTTTAAGATGAAGATGAAGCAGAATCTTCTACACATTCAATTCGAATTGAAGAAAGTCTCCATGAAGTGACTCCTTCTCCTGATGCTCCAGAAGTTCATGAGATATTTGATATCTCATCTTCTCATATTGCTGAAATAGAAGAAGACATTTGAATCTATGATATTGAAGAAAAATACTGCTGCACTTCCATGCAAACAATAAACGGTGATTTTCCTTTGAATTCTGTGCAAAATTTACCAGTAATTGCTTTCGAAAGTGAAGAGAAATTTGATTTTTCTCCCTCTAATGTTACTGCTGGTGTGAAAATATGTAAAAACTTGGATATTTTGGAAGAAATATCAGATTATAAGAGTGACACATTCGCTCCCCATGATCTAGATCTTCCAGCAAATTCCTGCAGGATTGCATGCACCAAAATTCAGAATTTTGAAGAAGAAGAAAACTGTGCATCTACCGTCTCAGTTGACCATAATTTTGGATCTGATATGAACCTTATTGGATCTGATATGATCTTATTTGGATCTGATCTAATATTTCTTGGTTCAAAATTTCAGGTTCATAAACCTTCAGCACTGCTTGTAGCTATTCTCATCAACGGTGTGAAGAAACAAGTACCGCAAGTCTCCTACAAAACTGCTGCTGGGGATTTGATTTCAATTCATAGTTTTGGATCTGTTGTGAACTTATTTAGATCTGATTTACATTTTGATATGATATTATTTTTTTCATATTTTAAAATCCAAGAGCTTTCAGTCATGCTTGTAGCTGCTCTCACCGATTCCGGTGTGAAAAATCAAGTACCGCAGTTCTTCTTCAATTTTGCTGCTGGGAATTTGGTGTTAGTTTCCTCTTATGAGGTTGCTGATATTTTATTTTGTGAATCATTAGATATTTCTAAAGTTATATCAGATTATGGAGCTCAAGCATTCGCTCTCCAGAGTCCTAGGGACTCTCTACCTTTGATCACAAGCTCATCTCCTCACAGAACTAGTAGAGAGGAAGACATTCTACATCCGCTTGGACACTTGCTCCTAAAAATTGGGGCTGATTTTACCACTCATGGTTTGCTGTTCAAGGATGCAACATATCAGTTTCTTGAGTATTCCACACATGGTTCAAATCCTCAAGAACCTTTGCTCTCTCTCTAGATGATTTCAGTTGCTCTACATGGGTCTAGTTTTCACCGTGCAGCTGTTTACATTGCTAATTCATGAGTATTTGTTAATTATTCTTGATGATTTTGATTCCTAGTTCCTAGATCATGATTTTGATTCCTATTTCCTCAGTACCTCTCTTGAATCCATACAATTTCCACACATGGAAAAGAAAAATGGAGCTTCAGCTGTATTCCAAAGGACTCTTTAGAATCGCCATGGACACTGAAGTTGAGCTTGGATCCGCCATAGAAAAATCAAGATTCTTGAACAAGAAGGATGAAGCCTTCAGTTTCTTATGCCTCTCTATTTCCAATGACCTTCTCTTCCGTCTTACGGATCTTAAGACACCGAAAGAAATATGGGACAAATTGGAATCTCTGTATGTAAATCATGATGACATGAGAGTTTATCAACTCGAAAATGAACTCATGTCTCTCCAACCTCCAATTTCGAGACTCTGAATGATTTATTTACAAAGTTCAAGCATACTATTTTTGTCTTGAAGCAATGCAAAGTGGAGAAGGAAGATGATCAGCTCATCCTAGCCATCCTCTCCAAACTCGGGGCTGATTATTCAGTTTTTGTTTCTACATTCCATGCGGGGAAGCTCACAACTCCCGGATGGAAGATGCCTACACTCAATGCCTTCATTGAGTCCCTAACTAGTGAACATGACAAGATTGTCCAGATGGGGATCATCCGATCTTCCCGTGATCAAGCCCTCCATGTCTCAGGGCCCAAAGATACGAAGGGTAAAGGAAAGCAGCAGAAAAATTAGAAAACTAAATTTGATACTCCAAAGCCTAGATTTGAAAATCAGTAGCATGATGAATCTTCCGGATCAAGGAAGAACAAAGGAAAAGGGCACAATAGGATAGAAAGAGTCAGGTGTTCTTACTGCAGGAAGGGTTTTCACCCTAAACATGCCTGCATGAAGAAAAAGCTTGATGAAGCAACCTCTCTCCTTGAGAGGAATCACATCAATATTCTGGAGAGCTTTCGGAGGAGAGATCACCAAGATCGGGAACCACAACATGAGAAAGGTCATGCCCTCATGGCAAGCACTTCGAAGTCCAAATCATTGCTGATTGACAGTGGAGCTTCGAATCACATGATGGCTGAAAAAGAATCCTTTTCATCCTTGGAGACTAGAAAATCCATCCCCATCCACTTGGGAGATGACTCCACCATCATTTCCAAAGGACAAGGTACTGTAGATCTAGAAAATGGTTTTTTTTCTAAATTTTTGTATGTACCGTCTCTAGCAGCAAATATCCTTAGTGTCTATCAAATGACACATACAGGAATGCCTAAGAGAGTCTCTTTTAGCCCAAATGATGTTGAGATAACAAAAATTGCATCCGGGAAACTCATTGCAAAAGGCCATGCAAATCATCATGCAAAAGCCTATGAGTTCTCTCACTTTGTTGCGGATGCAAAGCCCACCGCTCTGCTAACTCATGGAAATGAGGTTAGTAGGCTATGGCATGAGAGGTTTGTCCAACTTAATTTCAAATGTTTGCAGCAATTACAGAAAAAATCCATGGTTGAAGGCCTCCCAGTCATCAAGGCAACCACGGGAGTCTGCAAGGGCTGTGTGATTGGAAAACACCCTGAGCACAAGTTCGATTGGGGGAAGGCAAACCGAGCTACAAGAATATTGGGGCTGATACATTATGATATCAGTGGTCCAATTCCTGTCACATCCATGAATCGATCGAGGTACCTCCTTACCTTTATTGATGATTTTTCCAGGTATACATGGGTTTTCTTTCTCAAAAAGAAATCAGAGGTATGTGAAAAATTTTCTGAATTGAAGGCCTGGATCGAAAATGCCTCTGGGATTAAGATCAAGATATTGAGATCTGATAATGGAGGGGAGTATGTCAGTAATGAGTTTCTGTACATTTTCTCCCAAAGTGGTATTCAGGTCCAACATTCAATTCCCTACACTCCCCAACAGAACGGAGTAGCGGAAAGGAAGAACCGGTCTCTCAAAGAGATGACCACCTGTATGTTGGAGTCAAAGACGCTTGCTAAAAATTTGTGGGATGAAGCCATGCATGTTGTAAAATAAATTTAGAACAGGGTGCCACATTCATCAGTGAAAGGAAAGACTCCTTTCAAATCATACTTTGGACACAAGCCAGATGTGTCGAACCTACGGGTGTTTGGGTCCACTGCATGGGCTCGGATTCTGCTTGATAAAAGAAGGGATTTGCAACAGCAGAGCATAGAATGCCTGTTTATTGGATATCCTGATGAATCTAAAGGATTCAAGCTACTGGATATCAAAACCAAACAGATCATAATTGAGAGAAGTGTCAAGTTCGATGAGCCTCTTCAGGAGGTGGAACTAGTGGAGGAGAAAACTGCTGAAATTCCTTCCTATTCCACTGAATATTTGGATGATGAAATTGGGGGTGATGACCCTGATTTGGATCCTCTGATTTCTGATATCAGTGTGCAACAAACATCAGATACTAAATCAGAACCTGAAGTGCAAAATCATCTTCCTACATGGGCCCGACAGACACTCTTCTCCGCAGGAGCCAACATTGGAAATCCGGATGATCCAAGGAGGACCCGGTCTGATTTCCAAAGAGCAGGTATTGCACTCTCTTGTTCTGATAATTTTCTGTCCAAAACTTGCTATTTGATGATTAGTTCAGATCCAAAATCCTACTACCATGCTCGGAAGGATCTGAGATGGCAAGTTTCCATGGATGAAGAGATGAATTCTCTTCAGAAAAACACTATTTGGGAGCTAGTTCCTCTTCCTCCAGGAAGGAAATTGGTTCAATGCAAGTGGGTGTTTCGGACAAAGGTTGCTGTTGATGGAAGCACTTGCAAATATAAGGCAATGCTGGTAGCAAAAGGTTTCTCTCAGGTCCAAGGAGTGGACTACCATGAGACCTTTGCACCGGTTGCAAAAATGGACTCCATCCGCCTTGTTTTGGCTATTTCCGCATCCAAGCACTGGGCGGTGCATCACATGGATGTTAAGTCAGCCTTTTTGCATGGAGATCTTCATGAGGAGATATACATGAAGCAGCCTGAGGGCTACATCGCTGATCCATATTTGGTTTGCAAGCTAAAGAAGTCACTATACGGGTTAAAACAGGCCCCAAGAGAGTGGTATTCCAAGATGGATGCCTTCCTTCTCTCGCAAAAATTTCAGAGATGTAGATCAGATCCAAATGTGTATTTACAGCAGTAGGATGGTCATCTTATTATTATTGTTTTATATGTTGATGACTTACTGATCACAGGTAGCACAATTGCCTCCATTTCAACCATCAAAACTGCTCTCCATAATGCCTTTGAAATGAGTGATTTGGGGTTTCTAAAACAATTTTTGGGGCTCAAAATCGAGCAAAATTCTGATGGGATTATGGTCACTCAGTCAAAATACATTTCAGACCTGTTAGTCAAGTTAACATGGCTGAATGTATACCTACACCATTTCCTTTCCTTTCAGGGATCAGCCTTGAAGAAGGAAAAAGCACACCTCCCATGGACTGCACCATCTATTGACAGCTGATTGGTAGCTTGTTGTACTTGACACATTCTAGGCCTGATATTTGTTATGCCATGAATGCTGTATCAAGATACATGCAGCAGCCTCATGATCTTCATTGGAAGGCAGCCAAGAGGATCCTCCAATACATTCAGGGAACCAGGACCTACGACATTCACTATGCTGCAGACTCCGAGCTAGAGCTGGTTGGATACACGGATTTCGATTGGGTGGGTGATTCTATTGACCAGAAGTCAACTTTTGGATATGTATTCATGTTTGGTGGTGGCCCTATTTGCTGGTCAAGCAAAAATCAGGCTGCCATAGCACTATCTTCAGCAGAGGCCGAGTATCGAGGAGCGGTGAATGCTTGCATCCAAGCAGTTTGGTTGCAAGGCATTCTTTCAAAGTTTGATCTTGGTAGTACTTTGTCCACTATCCTCTTTTGTGACAACCATAGTGCTATTAAGATATCCACGGATCCAGTTACCAGGCAGAGGACCAAACATGTAGAGATTCACATGCACTACATCAGGGAGCTAGTGCATGACAGGACCATCATTATGCAATATTGCCCGATTGATGAGCAGATTGTAGACATCTTCACCAAGAGATTTTCAGAAAAGAAGTTCACTTACCTCCGTTCACTGTTGGGGGTGAGTTCTTCAGGGTGAGCCAGACTACTTTCAGTGTTCAGCTTGAGGGGGGGTTTTTTCCCACTGGGTTTTCCCTCTTTTCCTCACTTAGTTTGTTTTGAGCATTGTTTCAGTTACTTTATTGTACAGGGTGACCTATGGCCTTTGTTGCCAGGGCCCTAAAATTTTATGCATCTATGTTTTCTAACTCTTCCTGAGTATAGCTTAAGGGGGGGTGTTGGAGACATTTACCACCAGACACACTCTTTTGGTCAAATTGGCCTAGTTAAACCACTATCCTAAGTTTAATTGACATCAGTGGAGCATTAATTTCCATCATCCCAGTCACACCCACACCTACCTACAGTCAAGGAGGCTAACTTAGCCTTTCCCTACAATCAAGGAGGCTAACTGGAGCACTCCAGGGGTGATCTGCGTGACATTAATGCACCTAATTGCTAACTGGTGGTTACTTTCAGTTCAACCAGTCAGTTACAGTCAGTTAAGGCGCCTCCATTCATTAAATATATTATTTAATGATTATTTATTATTATTTAATGAACTGGAGTCAACAAGGTGCCTCCACCAACTTTTGATGGTCAGTTCAGCTTCAGTTAACCTCATCAAGGTTCATTGGAGTCATGCAGTACTAGCACTTGATGATTGGATTGCTATGACATGTGTTTGATCTCCTTTGGTTGAGATTCAATCATTTATTGCACTCCAACTTCAGTTAGGGTTTGGTGAGACAATTAGGGTTTTGGTCAAGTGGTTAACTGAGTGAGATTGCATGGCAAAGAGTCAGTTAAGCTAGAGTCACTCATTGAATTTGAATTCTCTCCTTAGGTATTCGAATTCTTCATGGAGTTAATCTATTGCTCATGCATGGGAATTGTAACCCTTTATTGTTTATAAAATACACAGAGAGGAAACCTATTTTGGTTCCAATTATTGCTAATTCATGAGTATTTGTTAATTATTCTTGATGATTATGATTCCTAGTTCCTAGATCATGTGCAAGAATTAATAAGTTTTTCCCCTCTTTTATTTATTTTATTTCAATGTGATAGTTAAAATTATGTCTTTCTCATTTAAAAAATATATACTACAATAAATGCATGCACATTGAATACTCTAGTTTAATATTTTGGTTATATACTCTAGGAAACTTGCAAGAATTTGAGGGAACTTTTAGATGCAATTGTAGTTCTACAAAACATGCTTCTTCTTTGGAAAAATAAAATGCATACAGAATCCTTAACGCTAACATTGGAGGATCCTGAGCTTGACAAGTCAGTTAACATGTAGGATGGACAGACAAAAATGTGCTTGCATTTTGTAGTTACAAAACATGTACACATTTCATAGTTACAAAACAAACATGTTTTTTGTAGTTACAAAATGCATGTGTATTTTATAATACATGTTATATACCCCTAAATTTCCATCCCTCCCCCCCTCTCTCTCTCTCCCGTAACTCTCCCCCCTTGTATCCCTCTCTCCTTTTCTCCTCCCTTTCTCTCTATCCATCAATAGATCTCTCTGCTTATCCCTGCTTCCCTATCCCTTCCTCCCTAACCATCTCTCTCTCTCTCTCTCCTTGAACTACACCTAACCCCCTAAAACTCCCCACCTCTCTCTCTCTCTCTCACTCTCGCTACCCCTAATCCCCCCTCCTTCTCCAT
>LPNX010616935.1:0-94012 GCA_001517045.1 Pseudotsuga menziesii
TATATATATATATATATATCCAAAAAAAACAAAATACCAGTAACAGTATCTGTCTGCAGATGTCCAGTAGCATTCACATCAAAGATTCATGAAGGAAATCGGGACTTCATTATTTTGCTGATTTAATTGGGTTAAAACTGTTGCATATGAAATATCAGAAGCAAAGGTGTACAATATGAAATCTTTATTAAAATATGGACTTAGAAGACTAGGGGCTTCTGAAATGGCTTCTAAAATTTTCTGAAATGATTCCTTTTCAGTTTGTCCCCAATTAAACAAAACATCTTTTTTAATCATTTTCTGCAAAGGACGAATGATTTCGGAAAAACAAGGAATGAATCTCCTAACAAGATTAATTTTTCCTAAGAATGACTGCATTCCTTTCTTACTAGCAAGATAGGTAATCTTTGAAATGGCTTGTGTTCTTTCGGGATCAATCATGATTCCATGTTTCGAGACTACACATCCCAATAAGAGACCTTCTGAAACAACAAATATTGTCTTTTTAGGATTTAAAGATATTCCAAATTTTCTACATCGTTCAAATACTTTTCTAAGATGATTAAGATGATCAGGCCGATGTTTAGAGTACACAGTAACATCATCCAAATAGACAACGACTGAATGACTGGTTAAGCCTCTAAAGGAAATATCCATTGCTCGTTGAAATGTTGCTCTCGCATTTATTAACCCAAAGGGCATCTTGCTGTAGGCATACGTTCCCCATGGAGTTCTAAAAGATGTTTTCAATTGATCATCTGGGGAGACCAATATTTGGTTCTACCCTGAGAAACCGTCAAGGAGAGACAGTATCTCAGACCCAGACACCTTCTGAAGAATTTGTTCCATGGGAGGAATGGGGTAATTATCCTTTTCAGAAGCTTTATTCAAATTTATAAAATCGACACATAATCTAATATCCCCGTTTTTATTCCTAACTGAAACTAAATTTGCTACCCATTGAGTGTGTCTGATAGGGAAAATAATCTTGGCAGCTAACAATTTATTCAGTTCCTTTTTAATTGTTGGTTCTAATTATGGGTGATATTTTCTTAACTTCTGCTGAAAGGGTTTTGATTCTTGTTTAATCGGAATTATATGTTGCATGACTTGAGTATTGAATGTTTTTAGGTCATCATATGTCCATGCAAATATATCTTTAAACTCCTTAAATAATTTTATGAAAGCTGTTTTTTCTACAAGATTACAATCTATTCCTAGATTTATAGTTTGGGGATTTGATTCTGTCCCCAAATTGATGGTTTCATATTTCATCCGAGAACTGTTTGTTTTACAATTAGGGACAGACCTAAACTTATCCTATAGATCAAAAAACTTTTCTAATCTTAATACTGAATTGGGAACTGGTTTTACCTGTTCGAAATATTTTTCAACTGAACAGAAATCATTTATTACCGAAAAATCCCGCAGATTATCATCATGAGTGACTTCATCTATTGCTGAATCTTTAAAGATATCCTTGTTTGTTAGAAAATTCAGTACCTGCGTATCATTTTCAAACACACTCCAATTAAAAATATTATCGGGTATGGAGGGCCTAAAAATCAATTCAACAGAAAATAAATCTTGTGTAAGATTTTCTGAAGGAATTAACTTGGATGCTACATTTGCCAACAAATCTGCTTCTTGATTTTGATTTCTAGGAACAGAATTTATGTTAAATGCATCAAATGTGTGATAAGATTCCATACCTCTTTCTGATAACTCTGTAAATGTTCAGACAAACAGTGAATGGAATTACGAACCTGTCTAACAATGATCTCGGAATCGCCATAAACAATTATCTCTTTGATGCCCAAATCTATTGCCTCTTTTAAACCTTGTATTAAAGCTTCATATTCAACTGTATTATTTGTACAACTAAATTCCATTCTACAAGCCATACAGGTTTTATTACCTTGAGGATCTACCAGTAAGCAACCGGCTCCTGCTCCTTCTTTAGATTTTGCACCATCGAAATATAAAGTCCAAATAGAACTATGTGAAATCACCTTACTTTCTATGATATTTACAATATTTACATTATTTACATCACTGATGGTTTCCTTGAGTGAACAATTAGGAGAAACAGATGTTACATTACAAATTTCAGATTGCTGATTATTTTCAGAAAGAGTAGAATTTTCAGCTTTGAAATTTCCAAATCCTAATTCATACATGTAATTTCACATAATAGAATCAGAAAATAAAATAGGTTCACTAGGATCATGCAGTTCTGTAACAGTATGTTTCATATATCATTCTCTATTTATTTTAATCTGATTTGACTTTCCGTTCTTAGGTAACCACAATGTTGACCAATCAGTGGTGAAGAAACCATTCAGTTGTTGGGACCAATCTCTACTTAAGAACAGTCCATATGCATCTGAAATATCAGCAACAACAATGTCTATGATTTGATATACCGAAGGGTTACAAGCAATCCTGAATAAGACATCTTTCATCTCTCCAACAACCTTTACATTTGTTCTATCTAATTGAGTTATTTGTGAATTAGATGGGACAAATTTTCCATTCAATTTCTTACATACAGATAAAGGCATAACATTAGAGGATGCTCCTGAATCTACCATGCAGTTATGGACATTCCTATTGAAAATTTCAAAGGTAAGTAAGAATGGAGGTGTAGTTGACTTAGAATTCTCACCTATCAGTGAAGCTTTGTCGGTTATTGCTTTTCCTTTTTCAGTTGCTGTTGGATCATTGTTAGAACTATTTGCAGCAACATTTTGTTTTGCATTAGGAACAATTGAACTTACTGCAGGATTTATAATATGAATATTAGGCATTGGGTAGATTTGAAGAAGATCATACATACTGATGTTTGCACATGTCTTCTTTAAATCTTCGATTATATCATATTGTAAATCCAATTTTGGAGCATTTTGAGTGGTTTGAGTACCTTTAGTAGGCTGAGTTTGTTTGCAAGATTGAGTTTGTTTGTTCGGTTGTGAGTTATTGTTGTCAGTATTTGTAGTAGAGCTTGAAGTACCAGAAGTGTTTGCAAATGTTTTACTACGAGTATTATATGCATGTTGTCCTGAAGGTGGATTTCTACTCTCATGTTCTTTCACAAAACTATCCCAGAAATGACCGTTAACTTGTTGAGGTTCTTCTGATTCTTCATCATTTTCTGATTCTTCATCTTCTTCGTTTTCATTCATCTCTTGACTAGGAGTTTCAGACAAAGATAGAACAGCTCGAATTGTATTAAATATTTCTTCATTAGTAGCTACGTCAGGGGGTGTATTCTTATTATTTGTGTTCGGGTTTTGTCTAAACTGATTTCTGAAGTAACCCCTAGAAGGAGAAGCTTCGGAATTAGTCTTTTTTAACCCTATAACTTCATTGGTTAGTGTTCGAGTAGCGTTTTGTAGCTATTCTACATCGAATGCTTTATCTTTATCTGAACTAGGTTTTTATGTTTTCCTTCGAGGAAAAGAATCAGGTTTCCCACTTCGATTTGGTTCATAAGACATGAAATATTTTTCTACCTTAATGGCTTCCTCAAATGTTTCTATCAGTGTTGTTTTTCCAGCTCTCTTCACAAACATTCCGGAATTCCTAGGTAAGGATGACGTATAATTTTCAATAATTATGTCTTCCGGAGGTTGGGAAGCAACTGGAATTTTATTTTTCAAAGTTAGAAACCTTTGATTGAAATATTTGATTCTTTCTTTAGGCTCCACTTTAATTCTAGATAACTCTAGAGCTAAAAGAGCGGGTGTTTTATCCTCCCCAAATTTATCTAGAAAAGCTTTATTAAATTCCTCCCAATTTGTAATAGATCCTTTCACTAATGAAAAGTACCAGGTAGAAGCTCTTCCTTCAAAGGTTAGAGGAAACAATCAACAAACTACATTTTCATGCTAAACGTTCAAAGTTTGAACAGCCAACATGAATTTGTCAATATGCACCTTTGCAGGTTCTTTGTCATCTGGGTTAAACTTAGGAAGAATTTTATCTGAGTGTTTCGGCAATGGATGTTGTACCCCAGGAACTACTACAGCAGCTGACCTTAACCACGGGAGCTGTGGATTAGGTGGATTAGGTGGAGGATTACCTCCTCCTCCTACATTTCCTGCCATCGGACTTCCTTGAGAACTAGAGGAACTTCCTGAATTGGAAGGTCTTGGACTATCAGGTGGTGACTCAGGAGGAGAAGGTGGCTGATTAGAACCGCTTCCTACAACTAGTCTTCTAGCAGTATTGGTTTGTGTAATATGCCTTTGGTGTCTTTCAACTTGATGATGGGGAGTATTACCAGTTATCTCCAAATCTTGCGTAACTATGGTCAGTTGTGGATTGTGTCACTGTTGTCTAGGAAGACCATAATCTATTGGAGAAATACCTAACTGATTGGCGTAAGCTCCAGTAAGGATATGTCTAGATTCTTCTAGAGTTTAAGCACTTTGTGCGGGAGTAAAGGGAGAAGTAACAGGATCATGTTCAAGGATATTCCTAACAATTTCTATAAAAGGTGATCTACTGACTTTTGGAGGTTGTTGACTGGTTGGAAATGTTTCATTAGTTTCACCTGCCAGTACTCATTGGCAGGCCCTCCTTCTAGCACCATTTGTTGGCCTGATTTTCTGAATCTAGGCCAATAAGGAGGTTTTGTCCACACAATCAACTTAAAGCAGCGTCCGGTATGTTTAATTAACAAAACCTTGCAGGTTATGGTCCTGCTACCAGCTAGTTTGTCTCTTAAGGAGAACTTAAAACCAGCAAAATCTAACCTATTCTAATGTTTATTTTACCTAAATATATAAAATATCCTAAGGTTGCTTTCTTAAGGAAAGACTTCGATTTTTCGGAAGTTTTCTGAATATGAAAACTTACGTAAAGTATGCAGAATGATTTTAACAATTGCTAAATAAACTTAAAAATAAAATTTAAACTTAATTATTCTATCTATTCTATTTACCCCTATCTCAGCTGAGAGCAAATTTAAGATTATATTAACTATTAATCAATAAAGATGAACAGAAAGACTAAAGCATAATTTAAACAGACACATTTAAATTATAACTAATAAGTCACTCTGCTATATGACAACAGAATTGAAACATAATCTGTAAACACACAATTAATTTCAACTGTTTGATATTAATTAATAATTAATTATCAAGGAAGCTATTTGAATTTAAGATAATGCCTATTTAAAAGTCATTGTCAACATACAAATAGAATTTTAAATAGACAGAAAATTATATCATTACAATTTAGGTTTATAGTAAAAATACTAATAAACAACATCATAATGAAATATTTGTTCAAAATACTAACTTGAGCTGATAAAGTGAAAGATGTAATTAAACATCAGTATGTCACAGCACACTGAGTTAGTATAAAGACAGAAGATAACAAGCCAAAATATATATATATATATATATAAATCCAAAAAAAACAAAATACCAGTAACAGTATCTGTCTGCAGATGTCCAGTAGCATTCACATCAAAGATTCAACTTTGAGCATGAGATAATACCAGTAATAGAATATATTTCAAATAATTTTTCTTCCAACACTTCATCCTCCCGAGCTCATCAAAACTCTTCACCTATATACTACTAAGATTCAATTTTCCCTATTAATGTTGTATGCAACATTATAGGGATTATCTAACTAAAAAGAGCATCTAATTACACCTATTACTATAAACATAAATTGACTAGCCTGAGTCGAGGCACTTCAGAAAATTCTTTCCCATTGATAAAACTCCAGCTATTAGCCAAACAGCGACATCTCCATGTCAACGTATAACCACGTCCTGAATTTCTAAAAAAAAGGTGATGATAAATCCTCCTGCATTGAATTCAAACGAAGCATCTTATTAAAATCAATTTAATACATAGATAACAGTAATAACTTGTAATTTTAAATGCATTCCTGTTAAATCTTCGATTTTACAGGCATGCGAAACCAGAATGATCATTACCTGTTTTGTGGCAACATAAAAAATCATCAAGTTTCACTATGAAGGTCGACTACCCTTCGAGCTTCTGCTAGTTTAGCCTTTAACCAGATAATTTTAATGTTTTGCTTTTCAATTCGTTCAAGTAGCAGCTGGTTAGTACTTATGATTGATTTCTTGTATTTTTTGTATTGATCCTTCTTAGCACTCATCTTTTTCCATCTATCAATCCACTCCAGCAACTCTTTTTTAAAGGTTTTGTTTTCTTCTTCTAATAGTGCTGTGCTGGATAAACACTGCTTGAGTTTTCCTTTAAACTCTGTAATTTTATCTTGGTAAACATTACCTAATACCTGCTGCAGAGTTTCATCCTCTTTGGTTACCTGAGGAGAATGAGGACTGTCACAATGTTGACTGTATGATGGTTCAGTATCTGCAATGTTTTTGTTTGTTTCTGGTTGATTGCCCTCAACCTTGTCTGATTGTGCATCACTTCCTTGTGCGATAGCAGAATTACCTACATCCATTGTATTAGGGATGGAAGACGGGATGTCATCCTCAATATCTACAATTGTAGGTTTAGTAGCAGTAGGATTAGAAGCCTATTGATCAACCTTATAACCTGAAATCGAATGAATACCATGCATGCTCCTTGTGATTCTTCGTGAAAACGATAGGTTTTCAAAACCAAGCCCTTCCTTGTCACAACAAATCTGAGCCAAATGATCTAATATATGCATAGATTCTTTGTTGCATTCATCAGGTTTATTTGCTTCATATGAATTTTTACATTCAATATTTTCATCAATTTCACCTTTGGCTAATCCTTCTTTTATGTTTACAGGGTTGCTATCATCCTTACCAGATAAGGGTTTATCCAAGACTTCCTTAGAATTGCAAGGAACTGAATCCCTGTCGTCATTCTCATTAATCCCATTGTTTATGGGCATGCTTACGTCCTCGAATCCCTTGACCTCTGAACTATTAACCCCAGGATTTATGACCTTTCATTTCCTACGAGTTCATGGGGATGGATTAGGCCAATACTGCGTCGGCCCCAATTGGCAGTCGACTAAAAACTTATCCCAAGACTCACCTTTGGCAGATAATTGAAATTGCAATAACATTTTTATCAACCTGTGGTGACAAAGACTACTGTTAGGGTTACTAAAATTTCTCACAGCTTGTGACATTTTCTTAAGACTTTGCCAGAGATATAAAGGCAAATTAAGCTTGCAACCCTTTACTGCTAACAACAATCGTAAATGGTATAAGTGCAAATGGGAGTATCGTCCACAACAGGACACGTACCTTACTAAGATTTCGTAGTAAACTCTCCATTCGGGCTTCAAAAATTTCACAGAGACGCCTATCTTCAGCTTCGCATTATCCAGTAATGGCATTAACAGAGCCAAGCATTTCTTCTTATTGACCATAGTGCCCTTAAACCAGCGTTCTCCAACCTGTGGGAGCTTAGTGGCTTCTACAATCTTATCTTCATTGATAACAAACTCGAAACCCCCAATTTGCACCTTGTCATCTTCAAAATTCATGGCAAACATCTTAGTAATCTCTACATGGTGACCATCGAAGCTCCTAAAGAAATGTACCCATCCCATTTTCTCAAATTTCTTGGCAACTTCCTAGTTAGCTTCTATAAGTTCAGACCCCGAAATCTCAAAACGATTCAAAGGAGACATGGTTTCTTCTGCACTCTCCTGGCTTCGACCTGAAATGAATGGAGAAGTGAACATAGAGGGAATAGGTATCCACACATATGACATGATGGATAGCTTTCGCATGCTTCAAATCTAACGGAGATACAATCTTTGAACTTGCCATTTTAGCCGGATTTTAAGCAGTGATAAGTGTTGCAACTTCACATTATATCGTAATTCATGCCAGCTTATCTATGCTTAACCACGACTGTTAGTAATAACCACTAAATTGGTGAACCAGAGATATGGTGATTGATAGATCATCATTTCATCCATTGATTATGGACAGTGGCTAATAATTAACAGGTACATCGACGTAAATTGAAATGACTATCAGCATTTAACACTGTCAATACAATACCTTCATATGCTCACAGCTGTCGACTTTTTCAAGAGGTGTAAGCCACGTTCTCATACCAGGTCATTAATCCAAATGATAATCGTTTATCAACTTGACAAATGGATTATTGTACTCTCAGCTAATCTTAACAGTCATCTCCATTTTAATCATGTTACGAGATGGCATGCAGGGTAATAAAATCGCACTATAATGTTAACAATGCTTTGATGAAATAGCTAGATTAATATCTATGCTATGTATGTATAGGACTAAGTTTAAACCTTTCAAACATCCTATCGATACATATCTAACATTAGATAGGATATTTAAATGATAAACTATCATAAGTGAAACTTTCCATGACAAACATCGTTTATCATTTAACTATGATATTTACAAAAGGTCATAGTATGGTATTACATATGATATCAACTTTGAAAGTCATTCTTAGTTTTATGGCTTCAGACTAGTAATACCCTACTCAACACAAAATGTGTTTTAATGTTTCTCTCTTGGCACATTATTTCAAATTCCTTAAGTTTCATAAATTTATCTTAATGATTAAATGAATATATAAAAATTTATGAGACTAATTGACAGTTGTTAAAGACCAAGTTTATGAGCAAGTTTCCTCCAGCTCTCGAAACATCATATCATTCTTCTTTGATTGAGAGTACCTTCAGAATCAATGATTCTGAAGGTGCTCTTTCATAATTTTGAATTAATAAATCACATGAAGAGCTGATCTCTCTTCATTTTATTAAGAAATGAAGAGGTTGTTACTGGCTGCCAACAGGTCCTTAGTTGTTTCGATCGCTGAAGTTTTCATCTGATCATGGAAGCCATAGTCTGTATGTCTGTCGGTGGCAAATGAGATGTTCTAATCCTCTCCCAAGGCATCAAAGCTACAACTTTGTGAAATTTTCATAAAAAACAGAGGCTTTCAAACTATTAGTGATATTCATATCCCTCATTGCGTCAATCAAATTCTTCATACTATCGAAATAAATTATTTTGGGAGATAACATCTGGCTCCTACTTGGGGATGGGAACTTCCCAGTTAGGTCCCAAGAACCCCAGACCAAAATGCCTTTCCCTAAAAGCAACTAAGTAACTTAACACTATAATTTATTGTTCCATTGGGCATGGAGTTTATTCTAAAATCAAAACAACTTACTATCTACTAATTTACAATCATAAGGTCTCAGAGCCTTAAATAAAATAGAGCTTCAAGAAACGCCCATTTATTGGGCCATGAAATACGTCTTCACCTTCCAGACTCTGCAATTTGAAGGTGTTATTTTTATGTACCTGGGCTATCACAAAAGGGCCAATCCACAAAGATTCAAATTTTCCATGTTTCCCCTTGTCCTGTCTGACAGCATCCCACTTGAGGACCCAATATCCAACCTGGAAGTTTTCTGCCTTTGCTTTTTTGTCAAACATGCCCTTTATCCTCTGTTGATGAGCTTTTGATTTTCCTACAACTTGCTGCCTTATTTGTTATAATTCTACCAAATCCATCATCCTTCTTACCATATCATTTGGTTCATCCTCCTCTTCCTGAAAGAAATTTTCCACTGGAAGGATGAGCTGTATAGGAAAGATGGCCTCAGTGCCATAAACTAGTTTGAATGGAGAAATCCCTATGGATATTTTCTCTATTACCCTATCATCCCATAAAGCAAACTTAAGCTTTGAATCCCAACTTTTTTTATTTGTCTCTAGTAGTTTCCTGATGATTCTGACTAAGCTTTTGTTGGATGACTCATCTAGGCCATTGCCTTGTGGGTAATAGGATGTGGAGTGCACTAGTTGAATACCCATTGATTCAGACATTTTAACTAATGCCCCAGCCTTAAAATCTGGTGCATTATCAATTACTAACCTTACTGGGAAACCAAACCTGCTGAAGATGTTCTCATATAAAAATATCATGATAACTTGATGAGTGGCATTTCTGGTGGGCACTGCTTCTATCCATTTGGTAAAGTAGTTAGTGGCTGCTAAGATCCATTTATGTTGTCCACTAGAAGATGGATTTATTTCACCTATGAAATCTAGACCCCATTGCTGGAAAGGCCCATTCACTGTAACAGGCCTAAGGGGCAAGCATTTGAGCTGCTGCTTCCCTATAAATATTTGACATTAGTCACAGATCCTTATAAAAGTGCATACATCAACAAAGAGGACTGGCCAATAGTATCCTACTCTTAAGATCTTGTGGGCTGTGGTTTTCCAGTAGTGGTGGCCTACACATGTACTGGAATGAAATTGATGCATGACTTGTTCTACTTCCTCTTTATCTAAACACCTTAACAAAATTCCAGACTAATCCCTCCAGTACAACAATTTGTCAATTATGCAAAACTTAATAGATTTCAACTTAAGAGCTCGTGCTTGGTTAGGAGTGAGATCAGGAGAAACTTCTAATTTTTGCAAAAATTGAATGATACATGAATAACACTCACATGAAGATATGTTCTCAGCTACTGATGGACTGTTATTCTGATCTTGATTTACTTCTGTTTCCACTGCTACCATAGTCTGCATCTTTGTTGATCTGACACATGTGAAATTTATTCCCAACAGTTCACAGTTTTCTTTAGCCATGAGTTTGGCCAGACCTAATCCCCTTACTAGCTTGGTGGGTTTCACCTCTATATCAAACTCAATGAGTTTTTCAATCCACTTAGCTCTCTTCCCATCAATGTCAGGCTAAGTCAAAACATCCTTCACAGTAGTTGAAGGGACATATGCAATGACCTTTGCATGGAGAATGTAGATTCTGAAAGTCTTCAAATATTTTATGAGAGCATAAGCCTACTTCTCAATTGGGTCATACTTCATCTCAGCATCTCTCAGGGTTCTGCTAAAAAAAGCAAATGGATGATCAAGACCTTCATCATTCTTTTGTAATAGTACAGTTGCCACTGTGTCATAAGATGCAAAAGAGAAAATTTAAAAACCCTTGGTGTAGTCGGGACTAATCAGGGTTGGGGCCTCCATGATGGCTCTCTTAATGTCTTCAAAAGAGTTTCTTTCTTGGTCAGCCCACTTTATTTCTACATCCCTTTTTAGCATGACTATTATATGCTTTACCATCTAGGAGAAATTTAGAATAAACCTTCTGAAAAAGTTTATCTTGCCTAAAAAGGACTGAATGTCTCTTTTTGACCTTGGTATTGACAACTGGTGAATTTCCTCCACTCTTACTGGATCGATCTTTACACCTTCAGTTGAGACTATGTGGCCTAGGAGCTTTCCTTCATTGAGTGCAAACTGGTACTTCTTGGGGTTCAGTGATATTCCATACCTTTTGCACTTTAGAAATACCTTCCTTAAATGCTGCAAGTGGTCATGATGGCTGTGAGAGTAAACTGTTAAGTCATCCAAATATATCAGCACAAATTTATCTTTTAGCCCTACAAAATCTAGGTCCATGGCTCTCTGAAAAGTATCCCCAACATTCATTAGCCCAAATTGCATTTTAGCATACATGAAGGTGCCCGAGGGGGTGGTAAAGGCGGTCTTCTCTTGGTCATCAGGGTGCACAGCAACTTGGTTGTATCCAGAGAAGCCGTCAAGGAAGGACATAACTCTATCCCCCGAGGCTTTGTACAATAGGTGTTCCATCTTGGGCAGTGGATAGTTGTCCTTCTTGGACCACTTGTTCAGGTTTCTAAAATCCACACACAACCTGATTTCTCCATTTTTCTTTCTTACCACTACCAGGTTTGCAATCCACTTGGAATATCTGAGGGGAACTATGATATTGGCTTTAAGGAGCTTGTGGATATATTTTTCAATCACTGGTAATAGGAGAGGGCTGATGGGTCTTAGCTTATGTTTGAAAGGAATGGTGTCCTTCTCCAAAGGAATTTTGTGCTGGATGATATTGGTGTCATAAGTTTTTAGGTCACTATACTCCCAAGCAAAAACATCAACAAACTCTTTTATCAAGCTGCAAAATTTAGACTTCTAATCAACGTTCAACCCCATGGAAATATTTATCAGATTGGGACGGATTTGGCTGCCTATGTTTTGTTCTTGGATAGCAAGGTCCAACTCCTTTTTGGTAGGCTTGAGAGGGATGTCATTGTGATCAAATAGTTCTTCTAGTGGTACTAGACCTCGCAGTATGTATTTGTTGGGCAATTGGACAATATTTTGCTCAGTCACTTTATCTTTTAACTTGAGCTGTTTGGATTCCTCCATGTTAAGGTTTTCCTGGTCTATGTGTATGTCAAAGAGTTCATCTACTAACTGAAGGAATTTACTAAGCTCCTCATCATTCTCAAACACCCTCCAAAATTTTACATTGTCTGGCAGAGAGGGTTTGTACTTGACCTGAACATCATAGCTGAGCTTAGGGGGTAAAGGAGGAACACATAAACTTACAGAGACGGCTAGGGAATCAACCAGATGATTCAAAGCCCTAGGAATATATGACAGTTCAAAAAACATAAAGGAGTCTCTGAGTTTCCATACCTTGTATTTGTAGGCCTTCAATCTGATATTTTTCATCTGAAAAGCATTGTTGACATACTGTATGATGAGGTCTGCATATTCAAAAATATTCACACACATGATCCCTGTCACATGCCCCAATTTTGCAAAAATAATATTATCTTATTTCATTTTATTTAAAAACAATATGTTAAATTTTATGCTAAGTTGTAATTGATGACTCAGCAGAGTCAAGGATATTGAATGTAATTCAGAATATTTTAATTATAAATAAATAAAAGTAGAGACAACCGCTTAGGAGAGCTGTTAAAAGAGTGTATACTGGTCAAATTGGTGGAGGAGACTGGGTGGAGGGAAAACAGACATGTGGCAGCATCCTCAAACCACTTTCAACTGTTGCAGGTGGAAACCTCCCTACATTTGGGGTCATGATCCCCCAAGAAAGTGGGATCAGAGCAAGTGGCTCAATTAATGACAACTGACCCAAAAGAACTAGGAAATATTTATAAAAATTCCCATTGAAGAGAGCTGAGGCTGCTCATTCTAGAGAAGTGATCATTCAGGTGAATGTACTTCAGAGAAATTCAATGGCAAGGGAATTTGAGGAAAGAGTTTGAGGGGTTAACTGCTAAGTGATCTAGTGCAACTTTTCAACTGAAGGATCTTACTACTGAGTGCAGAGTGATTACTGAGTCATTGGACCAGTCTATTGTTTGCTTGCTCCACTAGTTCTCAGCCAAGGAGACCAGGAACAGGATCGGGGGTCCTAAGGAAGCGTTGTTTGAGTGCTCTCCAGGAGTTGGTAGGGAGGAATGACCTCCTAATGCTGTTGTTGTCTAGCTTAATCAGGTTCTACAATATTTTTGTTTTACTGTGTTAGATGGTTAAATATGGATCTGATTGCTAAATGAATGTTAAGTATCTAGTTGTAAAATGTTAAGAGTTAGTAATCTTTTGGATTAGTGAAGGACTAAATATGAATAGATGAAAATAATTGTAATCTGTGTTTTTCCACATCTGGAAGGACCAGACCGTACTCTAGCACAGACAGAGTATTTAAAATAGAGGAAGCATATGATAGAAGACTGAAATGAATAGATGTATTATGTACTTTATAAGAATAGAGTAAATTGTTTCAGTATATAGGTTACCATTAGAGGAACAATAACATGTTTATCTATGTTTATTGTTTAACCAGTTTATTTATGCAAGTGTACTAGAAAGGAAATAACAATAACCCATAACAGGTAGAAAGAATTTTATATTAAGAAGATACCCTAATAGATAAGATGTTGTGGTCACATACAATAGCTTATTCTTCTTTTATTTAAAGCTAAAATTATGCTGCAGGTGAAACTATGTCATGATATATATCTATATTTCTTCGTGTTGATTTAAATAACTATTTACAAATGCAGTTGAAATAACCCAGACAAAATACTTAATTACATTCAGCTAAATAAAGAACTAAAGTACTTAATTTATTTGCTAATATTATTAAGTAAACTAAGTCTAACAAATACTCAAATCGAAACAAGGTGTTATTAAAATACTTGAATTATAAAGAATAAACTAAGTACAGAGTTTATGTACATCTTATCAAAGAACTCTAATAAACCCTATCTGTGTTTTATTACATAAAACAAATAGAATATGATAGTAATTAACATATAAATAAATGATTATTCATGAAAAGAACTGTATTAAAAATTTACAAACAGGATATACCTGTGAGAGTAAATTACAGGGTCAAAACCCTAAAAGGAAAATATTATATTTACAAATGATAAGCATGTAAGCTATAATCCAATTTACTCAGACTGTTTATTTAACAAAAAATTAAACTAATTATAAATGGTTTACAGTCCATTAAGGACAAGTGAAAAGACAATTTTAATATTATAACTGGAAATTTACCCCACATACCTGTAACACTAATTAAACAAATTAAACTAAGCAACAAAATATTTTAAGATAAAAAATGAAAGATTTATTTACACAAGGTTTTCTACAAGGAAACCCTAGCTCGTAATTCTGACCAAAACAGGTAAGATTTATAAATAAACCATGGCTATGTGACAGTCTTAAAAACATTAACAGTAATCTTTTACAGAGTACATTAGATAGTAAATGACTTCATTTACAGTCGAAAAGGGTTAAAACCCTAAGTACACAGAATATCGAAATAGTAATATTGTAAACCGAGTCCAAGCTCGAAGACATAACTGTCTTAACAAAACTATTTTTTTATATTAACTAGCCATAAGGCTGAACTTTCAAACCAATTACAAGACCCAGCTCATGGCCAAGTTACCATCGATGAAGCGAGGGTTTGTAAACTTTTCAGAACCCTTAAACATTTAAAAAAAAATCGTATAGCTAAAGGACGAAGCTAGAAAAGCTTCCAACTCTTAGTCTCTCATTACAGTAGGTCAAGAACCCAAACAATGAATGCAGGGCTTACCCATTTGGAGATATAGCCTTAATTTGGAGACAGCCAGCAATTGCTTCGTCATAGAATGCAGCACTGTTTCAAGTTCCTGCAAAGAGTTTGCATTACAAAGTGTTAGTTTTACAACCTCTTAAAAACAGTGTAAACCCTACTATAAATGTAACTCGGCTATAAATTATTTCTATGTTGAAAATAATACTAAAAATTACCTTAATAATGAATGATGAATAGTCTAGTAGAGAGACTGTCCCTAACAGTAAGCAAGAACATGAATCTCCACCCCGCAACTACGAAGGAGCAACAAATAGCTAGTGAAGCCACAGTTTCACACAAGCAGTAGCAGGCCATGAAGAAAGGCAAGTTGGAATACAAGCCAGCCGCAAACCAAGTGCAAAGGAAACTAACAAAATTTTTGCAGAGTATAAACCCAACATCCAGTAAAGCTCAAATTATCACGCAGTGGTAGGCCATGAGGAAGACGAGAGAGAGCTTTGAGCAGACAGCAAGCGAAGTGCTTTGAAACTCAACAAAAACTTGCAGGGTAAAAACCCACAGTCACAAAGAATGGCATCAAGACTGAGTAAAAGAGGCTAAAGTAACACTAACCCAAGACCACGGGGCAACTGGATTAGAGGAGAACTTACGACAACCATGAGAACCATGCAGAGCAGCCTCCAGGGCCAGCGTGAACTACAGAGGAGGAATGGAAAATGGTTAGGGTTACAATGATTTTTATATCTCCCACACTTGGCCAGGAGAAGACCACATGTTCTCAATAATTTAAACTATGCAGTGGGTCGATTCAATAGTTCCTCCTGCGACCAAATAATATCAATTATATTCACAATGATTGTTAACAAACAATGCATGAAATATAATATATACTCATCCAACGTTAAAATAACATATATATATATGATTACATTGATTAACGTTTATTTTGGTGTCAAGCAAAACAATGAGTTTCGGGACGTTGACCTAACGAAGGATTGGTATTCATATAGTCTTTTACAACCCCGAAATCCTTGCTTGAAACTTGGGAAGCTATTATAATTGTTTATGCTTGTAAAACATCGTTGGATATGCTTGGGATATAAAACAAGCCTTTTTATTCTTAACCCAATCAGCTTGGGGTGAATGTAATTAATCAAATTATATAGTGATGTCAATATTACTATATGAGTGTTTTGTTAACCATGTTTTATCAACGTTAATCCTAGCAAAGTATAATGACCATTTGTCATAAGAAAAGTCCAAATTGAATTGTGTAAAACCACCAAATAACTATATATTTCTATGCTTATATACATTATGGTCTATGCAAGGTCATACTCCCTCAAAAACCCACAACTCAAGTGGTGATGATTATGAAAGTTGGATAGCATAGTAAAGAGTAGAACCATGAATTCTTTACAAGATCTTTGATTGTTTTAGACTTGTTTAGAAGCTTCGAACTAACAATAGAATTGTATGATTGTTTCTAATCCTTATAAAACCAACGTTCGATTGGAAATAAACTATAAAGTTAGCTAGTATGGTAAAAGAATATTTATTGAATTCTTTTACATAGTTAAATTGAGTTAAACTTTAAAATTCAATAGTTGTTTCTCAACTTTGCTTTTGTTAAGTAACTTAACAAGATTATTTATTGGTAGGATGATTTTATGATTATGAAAGATAACTGGTACTTAGAATAAGATGGAAAATTGATCTTTATGGAAAACATCAACCTTAAACGCTGCTATAGACAATAACTAAATATAAGAAAAGCATCATAGAAATAATAAGAGTTGCAAGATATGCATATTAAAGTAGACGTTACTATGCAGCTAAGATTACAAGTTAAAGCCATAGTAAATATATTTACTGATGCTATGTTCGATAAAGAAAGGAACTCATTTGATTGAACTTTGTTTATAAGAAAAACTGAAGAAAGCAAACTATTTTTTACCTCATGGAAGTTGCTTGGAATTTAGCAGCTTATTTACTAATCTTATTAATTGCAAATAGAAACACTTCTGGATACTTTATGAAATTAAAACGTTACTCGTTTAATCATACCTGTAAACCTGTAAGAAAAAGTAATCTTTATGCGTTAGCATAAATTCTAAGTAAGCCCAAGATTCATAGATAGATTCCACCTACTTGTCATTAAGAAGACTCATTAGTAAACTGAAGTAAAACAATACGCAAGTAAACCTTATTCATATTACAAAAAGGAAATTGCTTAGTTAATGTAATTTGAGTTTATGTAATACTAATCATTTGACTGTTTCTTTTACTGATAACCATTAGCTGTTAGTAAACCATAGTTTTTAGCATTTTATGTTATCTCAAAATTTTTAGATTTTTGTGAAAATTTGGGGGTTTTGACAATCCCCATTTCCTTGGCAGCTTTAACTCCTAGCAGCAAGGCTTCATATTCTGCTACGTTGTTAGTGGTTTTGAAATCAAGCTTATAAGATAAGTGAATGTTTTCCTTAGATGGGGAGATCAATACTACACCTGCGCCTACTTAGCTTTGAGCGTTATCCCCATCGAAATACATGGTCCAGATCGTTGTGGATACTTCTTCGGGCTACTGATAGGTGGGCTTAGTGAGCTGAACTGATGTCTACTGATTATCATCTATTTGCAAAATTCAAGACCCAAAATCAGTGTCCACTGCGTAGATGGGGTGATTTACTGAGTGGCTCTCCTTGCTCATAATGTATGCTAGCTGATTTTCCCTATATGGCCTCTTAGTCTCCCCTCCAAACATGGGGATGGTGGCATATGTGAGATCCATCTGAAGGGTTCCACCTAGTATTTTTCTCCATGACCAATATAGCAAGAGGCCAAATTTTGGAGGAATATCAGCCACTACAATGTCCATCATTATGCTTTTCGAAGGTAGCTGCGTTAAGTTTACAGCAAGGTCTTTGATGAGGCCCAAGCACTTGACCTTCCTGGAGTCAAAGGAGAATAAATCATGGTAGGGCTTAGTGATGCTGAGGCCAATCTCATCCATCACAGCCTTTGGCATTAGGTTATGAGAGGCTCCTGAATCCAGCAAACAATTATGGAGGATTTTATCATGGATGTTCAAGGATATATAGAATGGTGGGCACGAGTCCTTTAGGTCTTCGATCATGGGGCCCAGGGTTACAACAGGCTTGTCATCTTGCAGGTTCACAAAGTTAGTGTCAATGTGCACCTTGGGCTGAAGGCAATTCAAAATGGAGGTTTTGAATGCATCATTCTTCATTAGCTCAATTAAAGGGAAAGGGATTTTCAATTTTTGAATTTTAGACTCGAGGTGGAAGGAATAATGCAGCCTATCTAGAAACCTTACCTCGGGAGCTGTAGGCTTGAGTTTGACTTGATCAGGTGTGGCTAAAGGTGCTGGTTTATGCAATGATTTGGATGGGACAACCACTTTCTTTGGTAAAACAACAACCTTTCTAGCTGGTGCAGCAGGCTGCTTGATAGGTACAACATTATTCTTAAGGGGAGCAACCAACCTAGACCTCAGTTTGTAACCTCCCTGACCATAAGCCTGATAGACAACCTCTTCAGTGATTGCTCATCAATCAAGGCTTCCTCATATTCTGCCTGTGTCAGAAAAGAATAGTCCACCTCATCCTCCATGCAATGGATATTGTGTTCAGCTTCTCCTTCTTCTTCAATGAATTCTGGCTCTTCTTCTAATACATCATTTTGAAATGGAGCTCTTATCCTCTAATATTCCCCTTGATTTCTCTCCATTTTGAGAATCTGAACTGGGGGGTTTCCTCTTCTATAAGGAACAAAATTTGGGTTTTGAGGAGCAAAGTCGCTTGACCCTTTACCCCTCATCGGTAGATGTCCTTGGTCCTTCAATTTAGACATTTCAACAGTGAGGTTATCTAATAGTTTGTTCATTTTTTCAATCTTGTTCTCTGATGCCAAATCCCCACTATAGTCTATTGGCTGCTTTTTCCTGTCTATCTTCCCTTTGACCTTCTGAAATGCCAGAATGTTTGACTCTACTTCTAGGGCAGCATCCTACATGAGTGACAAGGAAATAGACCTCCTTTCTCTAAGAAGTAAGCAGAAGTCAGAGTCAAAGGCATTTGCATAATTTATCCTAGCTGAGGTATCAGTGGGCTTAATTTCGGTAGGGATCTTGCTGTACATATTGTTGAATATCTTCGTAAAGTTGGAGACAGACTCCCCATTTTCTCTTTTCAGGTTGCTAAATTCTATGATATAGTAGAGGTGGTCCCTCCTTTCTCCATAATGCTTTAGCAAAATGTCATATAGGCCCTCTATGCCTACCACTAATATGGCAGGTAGTTCCTTAAACCACTTCCTAGCTTGGCCATCTAGGCATTGCACAAACACCCTAGTCCATACATCTTCTTGTTCTATGTTAATATTTTCAGCATAGCTGTAAAAAGCCTCTAGATTTTCTTTAGCAGTTAAATCCCCTTCCCCTGTAAACTTAGGCATATACTTGAGATAATCCCTAGTAGGCATGGTTGCGAGAGGATTTGGTAGAATTAAGGGCGCATACCTAGCTACTAGGATCCTTTCCATTTTGGTCAATTGAGGGGCAGCCATATTGGAAATGGGTATGGACAGGGTTGTGGAAGGCAACACTGATGAAGCTACTTGCTAAGAAGGAGGTGGTATACTTATCCTAGTGGAGTCACTAGGGATTGTATCTTCACAAGCAGCAGTGCTTGAAGATTCCCAACCCCTAGATTCTTCTGATGTATCTAAAAATTCCTGGGAATTAAGAGTTTTAGCAGAAGAAATAATAGCAGAAAGATTTCTTGAAATACCTGATGTAGATTTTTGTGCAGTACTGCTAGTATGTCTTAGTAAATCCCTAGCTTTCCTCAAAATTTCTTCTGGATCTAAAACAGGTGTTGCTGGTGGCCCCTTTGGGTTTTCTATGGTACTTGGTATTCTTAAAGCCACCTTATATTAATGGAGTCACCAGATAGATGATTACAACCATAATAATGTCCAAGCTTTGTATATCATCAAAGCATGGATCTATGTCATCTCCCAGGGAAGCTGAGCTTCAATCTCCTCTCCCCGGCAACGACGCCAATTTGTTATCACTCTAGGAAACTCCTCTAGGTTGTAGCTCGAGGATGCCTGGTAACTTAAAAAAAAATTAGGGTTTTTTGATATGGATCAAGTTAGTTGATCTATATAACCTTTCTACTCTCAAGACATGCATAAAGCTCACTCGTTTACAAGGATTTTAGTTGCAATTGCTCAGAATTTCGACAATAAGGTTCAGGGATGGAGAACTCACCAGGCTGGTATACTTACATACAAAACACATGCATATAAATGGCTAAATCCTAATAAGGATGGTATTTATAAATCAAATAGCATTAATAAACCAATAGGATGACAGCTATCAACTTTTGAATCAATCTGAAAACGACCTAAATGCAAATTCAGGCATAAATACAGTAAAGAAAGAGATGATGGTTGAGCAGATCACAACAAAAGAGATTATATCATGAATAAGTAAAATGAGAAGCTTGAAAGCGTTATTCGCTGATAAATCCCCGAAGTTGAACCTTTATTATAAAATCAATCATGGGCTTTATAACCTTCTACAGAAAAATGACAGATCATGAAACTTTGATTTGTTTTCACAAAAATACTTAGAAGTGATAGTTTTTTAGATTAGGGTTTAAAACCCTAACTAACTATTTGTCTATCTATTATGAATATCTAGTTCATTGAGTGAACTTTTAATAACTGAAGTGGTTGTTGATAATCACCACAACTGGTTTAGTGTGAAATTGGCGCCAATAGCCAGTGTCTCGAGCTTTAACTGAAGTGACCTTTCTTGTTTAATCTGCCAGAATTTTCTACCTTGTTGCCACGGTCGTCGATCGGAAGCTCTGACCTCTAACCGTCGGCACCCCAAGCCTCAATGTTGCCACAGTTTCAGTGCCTCAAATGACTAATCTTCTTAGCATCAGTGATCGGAACCCCAAGATTGAACGTATCGAAGATTTCAATCGCTAGCTTGTCGGTGATCGGAAGCTATACTCACTAATGAATTGGAACCTCAAAGATGAATGCTGCCACAGTGTTGGAGGTTCCAACGACTAATATTCTTAGCATCGATGTTCAAAAGCTCTATCTTCTAGCCCGTCAGCACCTTAGACTAGAACGTTGCCATTGTTTCGGAGGTGAAACAAACTAATTTTATCGCTATCAAAAGTCATTTTTCAAAGGAATCAGGGCATTGGTCCTCTACGCCACCGATGGAAAGCCTTGTTATTCGTCGATGCATGTAACTGTCGGTGATTTTTCTTTATCGCTATCAAAGGTTAGTAGAAGTTTGAATCGAAGCTTTATTTCTCCATGTCGTCATTGTTTTGGAGGTGAAACAAACCAGTTTTATCACTATCAAGATGATTTTTGTCATTGATCGAAGGCCTTGTCCATTGCCTTACCGACACTGTGGAGCTGCTTGGTTCTAAACTCGTCGATCTGTAGCCCTTAGTTCTTTTTATCGTCGATGAGTTTCTATTGTCGCGGAACCCGCAATTGGTTTGTCTCCTACCGTTGTGGCTCCTTAGTGGACTATCTTGTCTATCTGTAGTCCTTAGTTCTTTCGATCCCCGCTGATTTTATATTGATTGAGCGGAACCCATAGTTAGTCTGTCTCCCGCCGTTGTGGCTCCTTAGTGGACTATCTTGCCGATGGTTATTGTTTTCAAGATCTGACGCCTTATTAACTAGTGGTTCTGATTTCCGATATGTGACTTTGGCAGCATTTTAGTGCTTTATACCACCAACACTACATAAACTTTCATCTTTACTTCGTCGATCCGTAGTCCTTAGTTCTTTTGATCGCCGAAGTTTTCATCTGATCGCAGAAGACATAGTCTGTATGTCTGTCGGTGGCTAATGAGATGTTCTGATCCTCGCCCAAGCCACTAAAGCTACAGCTTTGTGAATTTTTTTTCAAAAACATAGGCTTTCAAACTGTTAGTGATATTCATATCCCTCATTGCATGAATTAAATTCTTCGTACTATCGAAATAAATTATTTTGGGAGATAACAAAACCCAAATCCAGTGATGCAAGTTCAAATTATTCCAAGCAAAAGGACAAGAAGGGAAAATAAAAGACCAAATGGACCTATTGCCATAAGGGATGGAATCCAGAGAGCTCATGCCTGAAAAATACCATTGACACCATGACATATTTGCTTGAGAGGAACAACATTCTAGTCCCTGACAGCGCAAGGAAGAAGGATGGCACCTCTAATTCGAATGAAAGCAAGGAGAAATGTCATGCTTTGGTAGCAGGTACTTATAAATCTTCATCTTTTATCATTGATTTGGGGGATTCTAGGAATATGGTATCCAAGAGAGAGCTCTTATCCTCCATGAATTTGAATACTTTCCCAATAGTTCGAATGGGGGATGATTCAGAAATCCAGACCAAGGGGATTGGTAGGATTGACTTAGAGAATGACTACTTCAATGAAGTATTGTATGTACCAGACCTTGCAACAAATTTGATGCTAGTCTATCGGATGACCCATATAGGAGAAGAAAATAGAGTGACCTTCACTCCATACATGGTAGAGATTGTAGAAATATCAACAGACCAAGTCATTGCAATTGGGTATGCAGATCACCATGAGAGGATGTACAAGTTCTCTAACTTCCTCCCCACTTCCAAAGACTAAGCACTTCTCTCGCATGCCAATGAGGTTTTGAAGCTATGGAATGAGAGTTTTGGGTACATGAACTACAAGTACCTCCAAGCACTACACAAAGATGAGATGGTGGAAGGGCTTCCACAAATCAGATCATCAAATGGAACATGCATTGGGTGCATAGTTGGGAAGCATCCTGAACAAATCTATGAGAAGGGAAAGTCAAGGAGAGAAACACAACCACTTGGGTTGGTGCATTTAGAATCTATTGGTCCATTTCCCACTCCATCATATGGTGGATCAAGGTATGCACTTACATTCATAGATTATTACTCTCAATTTTGTTGGGTGTACTTCCTTAAATTGAAGTCTGAGGTATTTGAACACTTGAAGATTTGGAAGGCATTGGTATAAAATTAGAGTGGGCATAAGATTAAGGTCCTTAAGACTGATAATGGGAAGGAGTATGTAAACAATAACCTACAACACCTTTGTGAGGAGTGTGGCATCCAAATTCTACACTCAACTCCCTACACACCACAACAAAATGGTGTGGCTGAGAGGAAGAATAGATATCTCAAAGAGATGGCCACTTGCATGATAGAAGAAAGGGGTATAAGTCCCAATCCATGGGATGAGGCAATTATTTGTGGTGCACACATACAAAATATATCCTTACATAAATCAGTAAAAGGAAATACACCTTGCGAGGCATGGTTTGGCTGAAAGCCAAATGTCTCAAATTTCAGAATTTTTAGGACTAGAGAATGGGGTAGAATCCCCTCTGAAAGGAGGAAATCCTTGCAACCACAAAGCAAGGAGTGCATTATGGTTGGGTATGGTGAATAAACTAAAGGTTAAAATCTCTTTGAAACCTCCACTTGCAAGACATTTGTTGAGATAAGTGTGAAATTTGAAGAAGAGCCAATTCCTGATTTTGAGCTTGCACCAGGGGAATGCTCCTCTCCTCAACCATTTGAAGATGTAAGTGATGATACATGCTCTATTTTTTCTGATATGTCTAATAAAAATATGGTTGAATATGATATTTTTGTGGATGACTCATCATGAAGGCCCAAGTGGGATGAAAAAACCATTCAAGTTGCTGGGGAATTGGTAGGCAATCCCCATAAGCCTAGGAAGACTTGATCACAAACTAGTAGTGCTTCCTTTGCAAGTGATAGTGATCTTGCTAAGAACTGTTATTTTATGATTGGTTCTGATCCTAAGAAATATCAGAAATCTTGTAATTACCTAATATGGAGATCAGCAATGGAAGAAGAATTTCAGTCCCTCCAAGAGAACAAGACATTGGAATTGGTTCCCCTTCCTCCCAAGAGGAAGCTTGTCTAATGCAAATGGGTCTTTCGAACCAAAATTGCAGCTGATGGTTATAATATGAAACATAAGGAAATATTATTTTCTAAGTTCTATTATAAATTCCATGGTATTTATTACACATAGACCTTTGCATCGGTTGCAAAGATGGACTCCATAATACTAGTTCTTGCAATGGCAGCTAGTAAGGGTTGGTAAGTTCACCACATGGATGTTAAGAGTTCTTTCTTGCATGGTGAGATACAGGAAGAGATATATATGCATCAGCTTGAATGTTTGCAAGAGGATACTTTATTGGTATATAGGTTAAAGAAATAATTGTATGGACTCAAGCAAGCCCCCAGGGCTTGGTATGCAAAAATGGATGCCTTTTTGCTCTCTATTGGTTTCACTAGATGCAAATCAGACCCTAATGTGTATTTGCAGAAACATGATGGTATTTTACTGGTTATTGTAATTTACTTTGATGAACTCCTCATTATAGGTAGCTGCACCAATTTATTTGGCTCAATTAAGTCATCTTTGCATAGTGAATTTGCCGTGACTGACCTAGGATTGCTAAGGAAATGTTTGGGCTTGGAAATTGAGAAAAGTGAAAGGGAAATCAAGCTGAGTCAGCCAAAATATGCTACAGACCTAATAAATAATTTTAACATGGCTGAGTGTAAGGCATCCAAGTCTCCCTTTCTTTCTGGCATTAAAATGCATGAATTTGGCAATTCGCCATTGGTAGATATTACACTCTACAGGCAACTAGTGGGCAGCTTGCTCTATCTCACTCACACAAGACCTGATTTGTCTTATGCTGTAAGTGATGTAGCAATAAATATGCACCAAAAATAAATATCCATTGTAGGGAATCAAAAATAATTCTTTAGTATGTCCAGGGAACCAAGAATTTCGGGGTGCACTACACATCTAGTTCCTCACTTCATCTAGTTAGATTTTTTTATTCATATTGGGATGGAGATCCCACTGACAGGAATTCAACTCCAGGTTTTGTCTTTATGTTTTATAAAGGTCCAATTTGCTGGTCAAGTAATAAACAACACACCATTTCACTTTCATCAGCAGAGGCCTATTACAGAGCAACAATCAATACTGCTACACAGTGTGTTTGGTTGTAGGGAATTCTTCGGGAATTTGGTGCCACAATTGATTCTCCAACCAACATTTTGGTGGAAAATAAAAGTTCCATAAAAATATCTATTGATAATTTTCAGAGGTAGAGGACAAAGCATATTGAGATACACATGCATTACATTCGGGGCTTAGTGCATGATAGGGTGATCTCACTGCAGTATTGCCCATCCACCGAGCAAACTGCTGATATTTTTACCAAGGCTTTCATAGAGAATACCTTCACCTACCTGAGATATTTTCTTGGGGTGAGTGAAGGATGGTAATTTTATTGTATTTATTGCATGTCCAACCCCATGTCCATTCTTGAGGGAAGGTTTTGTCCCATGAGGTTTTCCTTCTTTTCCTCAGTTCATATGGACAAATAAATTGTAATTTCTGAATTATGTATTTGAGGTGACTTGAGCCATTGTTGCCAAGGCCTCCATCATTTTGTGAGCTGTACTTAGTATTTGGATTAAGGGAGGGTGTTAGAATAGTAATCCAACTAATTAGTACCCTCGATACACTACTTAGTCAATTTTATTGATTAATTGCATTAATACACTATGTGGTGGACTAGGGGTACTTAGTTGGACAAATGACAAGTCAAATTGGGAAATTCACACCTACATGAGCACTCTAGCTCAGTAAACCAGCCACATGTGCTCCCTCATAATTTCTAGTGTGCTCCCATTAATTGAATGTGGACATATTGGTTGACTAGGAGCGCTAGAGGTGGATTTTTTCCATGTTTTGCTTGATTTGGTGCAATTAATTCCACATTGACACTCTAAACCACCCATATTTCCACACCCATGCATGCTAAGGTGCAATCATTGACCCACGTCACTTCAGCCACGTCTAGTCAGCAATTCATGGCTGTTTGGGATGATTTGTGGCGTGATTGGCCCACCTAGGGGAGGATTGATGCCAATTTGGCAATTTTGACTTGTACACTCACATTGGGCTCCCAAAGCCTCATGAAACTTTCCAAATGTAATATAAACCTAGAAATAACATGTTTTCCTCCACTTTTATGCCGATGTTTTCAACAATTTTTGCATCCTTTTTTACATCCTCTTTTGCATCCACTTCTGCTTCTTTTTTTGCATCTCCTTGTGCGCCAAGCTTTTCATCTCCTCGTGCGCCAAGTTTTGTATCAAATTTTACATCCTATTTTGAGTCTAGTTTTGCATCTAGTTTTGTTTCACACACTTTTGCATCCACTTTCAGATCCATTTTTTCATCCACTTTTGCACCCACATTTTCATCCCTTTTTGCATCCCATTTTGCATCCATTGTTGGAAAGGGGTTTGGGACAAGTGAGTTGCGCAGCATCGCAGAAACTGCACAAGCTCACATGGTACTGCGCAAGGGCAGATTGGCACCATAAGCGGGAAAATAACCGTTTTTGAATATTTTATGTATATTTTGACCAAGTTTTGTTGCAATAGGTCAGTAGTGGTTAGAAGTCAGTTATTAGTGGATCCTTGATGTAAAGGCATAAGCCTATTTATAGATCCATTTTGGAGAGCCATAGAGAGATAGAGAGATAGAGATATAGAGATAGAGCATCATATGCGAGCAGTTGTGAACAATTGTATTGCATGCGTGATTGTAAGGGATATGATCTGGTGCGATCTGTCTTATGGAGATTTTCCTGTCTTGACTACTATTATCTGGGCTTCTTTCTAATGTATGCAGTCTCTGGTTTTGGAGAAGGATTATGTAATGTGGTGTATTTGCGTAAGATTAATATATGATGCAATGTGTATGGCTCAATTATTGTCTGTTGTTACATATATGTTGTGATTCTGCGACTCTGTTTTGTTGAAATGACATGTTATAGATGTGATTCAGCCTCTTCCTACTATATGAATGCGATCTGTTGGTTTTAAGTTGTTATAATTTATGCTTGATGCGCTATGATGTTCCTTGAATAATGCTGCGATATTTTGATACTGTATGAGGATCAAATAAGTTATGATCTCCCTCCATCGGATCCCCATATCCTCTTTCCCCACTGTCGGAAACTCGGTTCTGACAACTCTCCCTTGAACGCCTATGGTGAGACCTCATCTGCTCCACAGACGTTGTTGGGTAGGTTAAAACTTGTCTGGGCTGGTGCTTAAGGAGATTGCACTACAGGGTGTCGACAAAGTGAGAACCCCTATCGACGAAGCTTTGTTGGTGGGATTCTCCAACAAATGGTTCTGTTGCTAGGACCAAGTTGCAATTAGGAGGGGGATATGGTCTAGCATCTGACTCAATCATAGATCGATGGATGGTTTGATCTGAAGTTGTGAGAGTTTGCTGAAGCCAAAAACCAAAATCCTAAGCTGTCGATGGGCCACTGGTTCGATAGATATATCTACGACGGTCCTCATGAATGGTTCTTTTGTGAATTCCATGTGCTCTTGCATGAATGGTTGGCAAAGTTTGCTAAGTGAAAGACAAACTTTCAAGGAGGAGAGCCGACATCCTGGACCCCAGAATTAATCCAGGCGTTGCAAGAAACCAGCAACAAGGAATTGCAGGCACTTGAGGTATGATTTGATAGTATCTTAGAAGGATACATCACTAAGTTTGTTGTTGATACTAATAAATCTTTCAGCAAGGCAGAAAGGGAGTTTTTCAGTGGACCTCATGGAAGGTTCCTATTGTCGCTACAACTGTCGATCAAGCAACTAGTATGTGAAAAGGGTATCCTAAAGATGGACCAAGAGTGGTGGAAATCTGGTGTGTAGGGGATGTAGGCACCGTGACAGAAAGGGGGGAAATGCATAAGGGAAAAAGGGGTAGATGGGAATGAGTTCTGGTGAGAATGTAAAGGTCGTCGAAGAAACAAGTGGTTGTATGAGGGGAGGATCAAGGTTTTAAGAAAAGAGGCATCAGACGGGAGAAGATCCTGCTGAAGTCAAAGTGCGATACCGTGAAGAACAACCACACTGGATGAAGCAACCTTTTTGTGACAATGAGGACATACAGGCCCAGGCTACACCCAAAAGAATGACAAGATCAAACCCCAGCAGTAAGTGTCTACTCCCCGGCACACTATTCCACCACAAGGAAGGAACGTGCATTCTACGTTGACTTTCCCGACTTGTCAGCAATAGTCTAGTAATAGAGCACCAAGAGGAGGAAGAAGGTCCAGAATGGCGGGAGGCAAAATGAAGTTGCTAATATTCAATGGAAATGGTACCGATGATCTGGAGCAGTACTGGTTCTTATGCGAAGCGATCTGGACTGCTCGACAAACTATTGATGATGATGTCAAGAAAAGTAAGCTAGACACTGCTCTAAGGGGCTATGCATTTGAATGGTTTATTAGATTCACATGTGTGCCTCAGGGAGGTACTGCAAAGACACTGGAGGAGATCAGAATAGGGCTATTCGAGGAATTTAAGAGTCCAAAATCTGAAGCTCAGTACATTACTGAATTGAAAGAGATCAAACAATTCCCTAATGAAACAATTTGGGATTTTGATAAGTGATTTAAGACATTGATGGCTCGGGTCAATTTTTAGATGAGCAATGTTCAGCATAAATAATGGTTTATTGCAGCGCTTGTCCTACATATTCGACAACCATTAATGTAGCAAAATATTGCGACATAGAGAGAGGCTCTGGAGACCACGATGAAATTAGAGGCATCGTCGGTAGGGGAAACCACTGTTGGAATGAATCAAATTCAGGTGCAGTTGTCCAATTTAACGCTGCAATTACAAGACATTGAAAAGGCTAAGGAATATCGTGATGATCTTTGGTGCACCCGTTTCCATGCAAGTGAACATACCAAGGATACTTGTCCAACAATTTGTTATCAGGAGCCCCGAGCCCGTTGAGTGGTATTGGCGCACCATGGTGTCGCATCTTCCAGATCTATGGGCATCAACATGAGAATTGTGATTATATACAGAAGATGGTTACTAAGGCAGAAAGTTTGTACTGTACATTTTTTCAGTCAGTTGTACATGACGACAAAAACTATCACGCTTATGATTTTCTTTAGGAAAGAACGTATGATTCATACTTTGTCAAAGGAGAGGACCCCCAGACAGCACAAGCACAGCTGCAAGTAGTACAACCAGTAGCACAGGTATCATATACACCACTGCCTCCATTGTAGTTTGTCCCTACACAACCACAGTAACAGTTTATGGCGCAGCCGCAGTTTGCACCATTTCCGCAAATGGTGGTACAATCACAGTATAACCAAGCACCACAACTCTAGTATAATCAACTGCAATATGTTCAAGCTGCACAATATGTTCAACAGCAACCTAACTCACCGCAGCAACAAATGGCTCAACTGTAGTTTCAGCAAGGAGGAGTCCAAGGAGGATTCTACGGAGGGTTCAGAGGTCAAGGATGAGTATTTGGCTCCAAGGTAGGATGAGGTCATGAATCAATCCAGTGCTATACCTATGGGGTATTTGGGAATTACCAGAGAGAGTGCCTCATGTGCAATGCACATATTGTGTAGCCATCGATCATAATGTTGAAAGTTTCCCTCAGTTGATCGCAAAACAACAGGTAGGACAAATTCCCCAGTTATAGAATGCGTAGAATCAGCCTGCATTCCAAGTACATAACCAATCGATAATGTAGAACCAAGTCCCACCGCAGACTCAAACTCAGAACCTGCCTTAGATGCAGAACCAACTATTGAATCAACCATTGAATCGGAACTTTCCTTTGAACTAGGGATTGACAATTGCCATTATTCAAGCTGAGCCTCAGATGAAGGATGTTGATGTTGGTATTTTCACTCACGCTGGTGCGACAACTTGAGATGATGGACCACGGCTACAAGTTCAGCTCGCTGGTAAGAAGAAGGTCGCATTTGATATTGCGACAGAGAAAGATATCTTCTTCAATGCAAATAACGAGATCAGGAGAAATCTGAGTAAGTTACCAATTGTTGATATGCCATTTGCTTTTGATCCATCTGTAGAGGCAAGACCATCATGGCAGTATGGTACCCTGTGCAAGTTTTTTGAGGGTTGTCTATTGCTAGCAAGGGACTCGAACACCCTTGTCGAGCTCGAGGAATTATTACACCTCCCGGATAAGACAGTGAAGGATTCCACTGTGAATTCCTTACAAAAAAGGAAGACTGGAAAGGAGATGAGGATGAATGTCCATATTGGGGATTATGAGGTTAAATCAATCATTTTTGGACCTTGGATCAAATGTAAACATCCTGACAAAGAAAACCTGGAAAATGATGGGGAAGCCAATGTTGGGATGGTCACCGGTACAACTGCGTTTAGCAAACCAAGTGAAGGTTCAACCCATTGGTCGTGTTTCAAAATTGGTTGTCGACATTGAAGGTATGAAAACACGTGCTGACTTTGATGTAATAGAAGTTGTAGAAGATGGTAGTTCCTATCCTGCGCTGCTAGGAATTGGATGGGCTAATGATAGAATGGTAGTTATGAACTTCAAAAGATGTGTTATGACATTTGAAAACCAGGATGTCAGGGTCATTGCTCCTATGGACCCTCGGGAAGGATGGCAATATATCGAACCTGTAAAGGAATAATTCAGGAGAAGTTGGGATCATGCTTATAACATCTTCGAGGACTATATCCAACCTACTGTCAATGGCGAACTTGGATGGCACAGTGCAAGTTCCGCATCCACCAACTCTGACGATGATCTATAAAATTGGTAGATTCGTTTGCATGAGGTGTCATTCAGAAAATGTGGGTTGATTACATACTCTCTCTGACATGTTATGACTGAGACTGTCGAGTTACCCATTTACGAAGGACTGCCGAGACTATCTGAGTTCTTCCAAGAATTTGAAGAAAAGGTGTTTGAACCACAAAGGATACTAGCTCTTGATCTAGCACTAAAGGCTACTCCGGATCGATGGTGGGCGATACACAAGCAGACGATCCATGACTGGGAGTAGTGCCGTAGGTTGATGATGGTCTACTTTGGAGATATAGAGGTCTATCATGCTGGGAGGTATGATGGATGAAATGACCCTACCCATCATTTGATTGAATGTCAAACATTATGGACATCATAACCCAAGGATGAGTGGGTTCACGCTTTTGTTCACACTCTAGAAGAGATTCCACGGTCCTGGTATGTGGCAGCAGAATTGCACAGAACCATTACCACTTGGGAGGAGTTGTCAGTTTTTTTTGTGCAAACGTTTAGCTTCCAGGATACCAACCCCGAGGTATGTAATGATTTGCACATTATCCGCGACGTAGTACTGAAATTCATCCCCGTTGCATACCCTGTTGAGCCTCATGCACATTGCTCTATCCAATCCATGATGACATGCTACAACTTGTCTAGGGAACCTAAAGATGATGATGAGATGCGGAATGTTAATATTCCAGAGTCTAAAGGAAGTCATGGTGTCGCAGCTCCCAACATACTGATAGAATCGATGAACCAGCCACTGAGGATCCAAAAAGTTAACATTTTTTCAGCATAATATCTGAAATTTGCTAATGTCAGAGACTATTGGGGTGAAGAGATGATGGCCAAAGTCACATGTCTACTGCATGGATTCTAGGACCTTTTTCCAATGCAATTCTCAGAAATGAAGGGGATACTCAATGATTTAGGGGAAATGAAGATTCCACTCAAGATAGATGCAAAACCGGTACGCTAGAGGATGTATAGATTGAACCCGTGGTATAAGGATCACATAAAGCTAAGATCAATAGGATGCTCGACACTGGGATCATTGAACCTGTAGAAGAATCATAGTGGATAAGCCCGATGGTGGTCCAAGATAAGAAGATTGGTGAAATTCTCATTTGTGTCGATCTGAGAAAGTTGAATGATGCATGTGTACATGATCCGTTCCTGACCCATTTTACAGATGAAGTCCTGGAAGGTGTAGGCATCTAGGAGGTATATTCATTCACAGACTGCTTTTCAGGATACCACCAAATTCAGATTACGAAGGAGGATCTCCATAATACTACATTTGTCACTGAGTGGGGCTGTTTCCAATATACCATCATGCCATTTGGGCTGAAGAATTCACCTGCTATATTCTCCCGCGTAGTCGTTGCTGTATTTAAATATTTTATTCAGAAATTCTTGAAGGTATATATGGATGACTAGACCGTCTATGGCCTGGTTAAAGACCATCTAGACAATCTGCGATTGATGCTAGAACGATTTAGGTAGCACCAGATTGAATTGAGTTCCAAAAAATGTATTTTCTGTGCACCCTTTGGCATACTACTTGGGCACATTGTATGCAAATAAGTTCTATTGGTTGATCCGTCGAAGATTGCGATGATCCTTAGTTTACCACTTCCAACAAATGTAAAGATGCTCCGAGCAATGTTGGGACATACGGGCTACTATCACAAGTTTATCAGAGGATACGCTGTAATTACTGCGCCCATGGAAAAGATGCTAAAGAAAGACATTGCGTTTGAATGGACTCCAGAATGTCAAGGAAGCTTCGACACCCTGAAGGCCAAGATGGCCTTTGCACCAATACTAGTTTTCCCCAATTGGAATAAAGAATTCCATGTGCATGTTGATGCTTCTTCTACTACGCTAGGGTTTGTTCTTGTGCAGCCAGGTGAAGGCGACTTGGATCATCCAATAGCATATGCTAGTAGAAATTTATCATTTGCCAAACCAAATTATACCACGACTGAAAGGGAAGGCCTGGCGATGGTTTATGCTCTACAAAAGTTCAGGCACTATCTATTGGGTGGACATTTCAAGATGTTCACTGATCATTCTGCTTTGTAATACCTAGTCAAAAAGCCTATGTTGGGGGGGGATTATCTGTAGGTGGTTGCTTTTGTTCCAAGAATTTGATTTTGAAATAGTGGTAATGCCAGGATGGTTGAATGCTGGCCCGGATCATCTGCCATGCATTGGGAATGGTAAAGAACCAACCAATATTGGCGATGGCTTTCCAGATGCGCAATTGTTCCAAGTTGAAGTTGAAGATGATCACTATGCACCCATTGTTCAGTTTTTGTCTTCTGGTGTCACCCCAGTAGACATGTCGATTAACCAAAAGAAGTAGTTGGTCGTAAAAGCCTTCGATTTTCAACTAATTACTGGACAACTATATAAACTTGGACCGGATGAAATATTGTGACGATGCGTCTTACCGCATGAGCAAGGTCCCATTCTAGAAGAAGTGCATGCTGGAATGGTGGGAGGTCACTATGGAGGACACGCTACTATATGAAAAGTGTTGCGTGCTGGGCTATGGTGGCCCACATTTCATAATGATGCTACAGACTATGCAAGGAGATGTGATGTCTCCCAACGGTTTGGTAAACCATTGCGAAGGGATGAGATGCCGTTGGTGCCGCAGGTGACTCTCCAACCATTTGATAAATGGGTTGTCAACTTTATGGGTCCTATCAATCCACCAAGTAAGCGCACTAGCACCCACTATATTATTACTGCAACTGATGACCCGACTCAGTGCGCGGAGGCTGCACCAGTCATTGATTATACCGCGGCAACAATAGCCCGGTTTATTTTTGAGAACATTGTGATGCGATTTGGGTGTCCTAGAATCCTGATGAGTGACCAAGGCAGTCACTTTCTCAACTAGACGGTAAAATCACTAACTGAAGAGCTCCAGATACAACATAAGAAGAGTACACCCTACCATCTGCAGGAAAATGGTACCGTTGAGTCCTTCAACAAAATTTTGGAGACACTATTGACCAAGGTATGTAAAGTTAACCGCAATGATTGGGATTTAAAAATTCCTGCAGTTCTCTGGGCCCATCGCACTACTTGCAAATAACTAACAGGTTAGACACCATTTAAGTTGGTTTATGGGCAAGAGGCAGTCATGCCTATGGAGTATAATTTTTCTAGCTTGCGCATTGCTGCAACAACGGGTATGGATGATGCAGCGGCACTAGAAGAACATGCTACGCAGTTGATTCAACTTGAAGAAGATCATTTCATCACAGGATTCCACCAACAGGTTGCGAAGGTGTTGGCACTTAGGGAAGACCTAGGTTCTTATCCTTTTATCTTCTCACCAACAAAGAGACCCACAGTGTTGGCCCTTTCGGCAACAACCTGCGAACAAGTTGCAGTATCACCCGAAATAACTATGGGGTGCCACAGAATCAGGTTTCTGCAGGCAAAAGAGGGATATTACTGTACCGTTAGCCTTAACAAAGAATAATCATATAATACAGAGCTTCAACATTCACTTAAATAGCTTCACAATTTAGATAAAAGGACAGTTTCTTGCTTAACCCTTAACTGGGAATTCATAGCGAATTTAAAACTTAACAGTTTATCTTACTTTATCATTCATCTAAATGCATAAAAACATAACAGAAACAACATAAAAGAACCACCACAACACAAGATATACGTGGTTCATCCCCATTGTAGGGGCTACGTCCACAGAACTGCGCTTATATTCAACACTTTACAAACGACACAGTTCTGATCTGTGCACTCACCTGTAGATCTGCTCAACAACCCAAAGCTGTGCACTTAGTTGCAGAACCTTTCTTACAAAACCCTCTGTGCACTCAGCTGCAGAGGTCGTCCATGCACTTAGCTGGGACTTAAACCTTTCTTACAAAACCCTCTGCGCACTCAGCTGCAGAGGTCGTCCATGCACTCAGCTGGGACTTAACCTTCCAAAACCCTCTGCGCACTCAGCTGCAGAGGTCATCCATGCACTCAGCTGGGACTTGAACTTAAACCCTAAAATAGGCCTTAGCTTCTTCGCATCAAATTATCATTATACAAATCGTCAAAAAATCCCTTTTCTCCTTTACATAAGTTCCTATTTATACAAGTGCACTTTTACAATACCATGGACTTAAACCATGGGCCTAAACCATGGGATTAAAACATGGGACATTTACAAAAAAGAGGGGCTTCGACCCAACCCCGAAACCCCTAAGCCTATTTTGGACCGCAACTCCGCTTACAAGCTTCGCACCAAAACCGCGGAGTTGCCAAAATTAAGGACCTTCAAGGTCCGCACCCCAACAGAAGGATCGACAAAAGACATGGCATGATATCCATATTAAGCATAAACAGTTTGTGAGAGGACATTTGGTGCTGTTATATGATAGTAAGTTTATCAAGCATTTGGGTAAGTTACAAATGAACTGGTTAGGTCCCTATCTAGTTCAATCCATTACATCTGGTGGTACAGTTCAGTTACAACATTTAGATGGCCCCATGTTACTAAAAATCATCAACGGGAGTTGCTTGAAGCCCTATAGAATGGGGCTGACAATGCACACCACCTGAGGGTTTAAAAAATTAAAAAATTAAAAATTTGATGATCAGAATTTTAGTTTAGTAGGGCAAGGTGAGCCTTGCGGGAGAGGCTAAGCAAGGTTACAATTGTTAGAGATAGTCGATTGACCCTTTGCGACAGTTGTCAGGATGTGGGGTGGTCAAATAAAGCAATAAATGCAGGTAGTTAAACCAGTTGGCTGGCGGCACTTGTTAAAGCGACCCACATTAATGGATGATCCGATCGTTGGAAGCATAAGATCGTCAACGGATTTGGTGTCATTACTACCCGATTTGGAAATAATGATGAAGTTATATTTGGTAATTATGGATTTAGAATTGGAAGTGGCTATAAAACACCACGCGAGATGCGTTGGAATGACATTGTTCAGCTGCGAAGAGCAAAGATAGAAGGTGAATTCTGTGCGAGTATTGAGCAATGTTGAGTGCAGTATAGTTTAAGTTGTTGAGCGAATTTTCAGGCTTTGAGGAGTAAGGGATTCCGAGTAGCCTTGACGCTATTGAAATTTTGAGTGAATACGAGTCTCCCATTCAGCCCACGGTTGTGGAAGCCGAAGTCATGAATATGCCAGAGGGTTCATCGTCCATCCCAAAGTGGAAGTGGTAGATGCAGAGACCCAGTCCTTTGCTGCCAGAGAAGAGGCAAACTTGAACATCTGTGAAGGTGCACAGAGAAGGCACTGCACAAACTGGGTCGTCTAGCTCAGGAGTTGTTGAGTCCCCAACACTCCGGTCTGTCTTGGTAAATGATATTTTGGGTTATATCACTCCTACACATCCAAGAGCCAAGCCATGATAGCCATCGAAGAATCAGAAGTACCCTCCCAAGTTGCCAGCGCTATCGGAAGGGATGACATGCTCAGTTGACATCATCCTTGTGTTGATCAGGATCAAGTTCGATGATAATGACCTGCTTTTGCTTAAATATGTCTGGGACGAGCCATATGAATCTGTCCATATGACTCCTGGTGGTCCTATTCAGCAAATTCTGAAACCATGGGCCAGTTGATTAGAGAATTATGGGTTGTTGGGGCTTATCAATATGCCCCATTTTGGCCGTTTGAATGAAGCACATGCCTATGTGAAGCAATTGTTTGCATGTTTCCATGGAGGGACACTTTGGCTGAGTACACTGATCCCAGTAACCATCGACGTAATTTCCAGTATTACCGGTTTGCCTAAGGCTCGGGAGGACCTAGTGCAATATATTCATGGGAGAGATACGGATAAGCGACTTGTGAAGTAGCTGAAGGAGCGCTTCAAGTTACAAAGGGATGGTTGTGCTTATCGCATTGACAATATCAATTTGTAAAAGGTGTGCATTAGCACAAGAATTTTGGCTAGCAAGGTTGTTCACGGTAATTCGGGGGTTGTCGCCTATGCCCAAAAATGTGTTGAGGGGGTACAGATGAATTGGTATTTAATTTTGTTGAATCAATTACTTGAGGATGCGCTTGTTACTCAGACAGGGTGGCCTTTTTCTTATAGTTGGATTTTTATTTTCATCGCTCTTATTGCTTGGATGGAACCAGAGGACTACCAACCAATGGTGCTTGAGGCAGTCAAGGTTTTTTGCGGTGCCCATTAGAAAAACCTATGGTGGTTCGAAGAACCCAGTTGCCAAACCGACTGGTCTATTCATTTTTGGATCTATTGGGAAGCACTATAGACTGTCGCTGTTGTCGTTCCTAGAGTTTCTCCCTACACCGTGGCCAAGTATCAGTGGATCCTTTGATTTTCTATCAGACCCCACTCCATTCATATTTAGGCCAGGCAGAATCCTGATCAACAGTGGCTACCATTTCCTTATAAGGTCACCATAGAAGATTTGGATGTGATTGTGCAAGATTGGCCGGGGGACTAGTGCGTCCTGGTGAGTCAAGAGGAGTTAGATAAGGAGCTACCCCCAGAGGTCCTTGAAGACCCTGCACTACCGAAATTGAGAACCCATGACTCCAACAATGAGTCATCGATGGATCCTGAAGATATAACACAGCGAATGTGGGAGGAGACATGCACTAAGTGACGGTAGGAGTACGAGACCGACAGTGGTAACAAAACGGGGATGGAATACCAGATGCAGTGGCTCATCAACGCCATCGTGGATTCATCTACGGCTACCACTATGGAGATCCATGAATCTAGCCATGAAGATATTGGTGCATGTTGGTTGAGTTGCAGCATGGCACCACATTGGAATTGGAGGCAAGGCAGACAGAGTTGATTGAGGGCTATGTTCAGTCGAGGAATACCACTGTGAAGTTGCAGAAGGAAGCAGAGGAGCTGCACTATGTCCGCATGTAGTTAGTAGAGGAGAATTTATAGGAAATCAACCAGCTAAAGGTGGCATAGGCCGAGTTGCAGCAAAAGGCTGCCGAAGAGATTACTGACCTCAAGAAGGTGCAAGACCGCCTGATTGTTGAACAAGCGCAGTTGTGTGCAAAGTGCAGCGAATTTGAGTAGGCTATTTCTAATGCCTGCCAGAACATGTTTGACAACACCTCAGTGCTCACCCCAGTTGAAAATGCCAAGCAATTGAGGCAGACTCTGGTTCAGCTTCAGGACACTAACTTGCTGCTTCAGGCCCATGTACAACCCACAATGCCAAAATTGAATAAATTTCCACTCAGTTCGGCACCATGGAGTAAGAGGCTAAAACTATTATGGATACAACCATGTAGTTTTGGAAAATTATTGTTCAGGATGAGCAGCTTGATCAACTGACTACGTAGGTGCAAGAGGCAGAGGGTCAGTTGACAACCTTGAACATGTCGCTGAAAACCATGCCTCTAATGGTGCAGATCACCCGAGCCGCAAAACCAAAGGATCTACAACAGCGAACTTCCAGGGCACAAGAACACCAGCAAAAGCACCATGAGCAGCTTAACAAATTCCAATAAATCGGTGGCCAGTTGGCTATTAAGGTCGTCGCCACACTTCAAGCTATTCAAGAGAAGCGACAACTGGTTAACAGCACGACGAGTGAGGAGCACCACATCCAACAGACTCTGACTAATTGTTATAGTATCACCAGTCAAGTCCAACTGTAGGCCCATGAAGTTGCACAACATTTTGAATATTTTAAGGACAAGACGGCGGCACACACCCTGTTGACCTAACATGGCTCGAGGGCGAGCCACCAAACTATGTTGGGTCCTGTTGGTAAGGGGTTTGCGACAAGTGAGTTGCACAGCATCGCGGCAGCTGCGCAAGCTCATGTAGTATCGTGTAAGGGTAGATTGGTGCGATAAGTGGGAAAATAACCATTTTTTAATATTTTATGTATATTTTGTCCGAGTTTTGTTGCAATAGGTTAGTAGCAGTTAGAAGTCAGTTATTAGTGGACCCTTGATGTAAAGGCATAAGCCTATTTTTAGATCTATTTTGGAGATTCATAGAGAGATAGAGAGATAGAGATAGAGCATCATATGTGAGCAGTTGTGAATAATTATATTGCAAGCGTGATTGTAAGGGATACGATCTGGTGTGATCTGTCTTATGGATATTTTCCTGTCTTGACTGCGATTTTATCTGGGCTTCTTTCTAATGTATGTAGTCTCCGGTTTTGGAGAAGGATTATGTAATGTGGCATATTTGTGCAAGATTAATATATGATGCAATGTGTATGGCTCAATTCTTGTCTATTGTTACAGATCTGTTGTGATGCTGCGACTCTGTTTTGTTGAAATGACATGTTATAGATGTGATTTAGCCTCTTCCTGCTATAATGCGATCTATTGGTTTTAAGTTGTTATAATTTATGCTTGATGTGCTATGATGTTCATTGAATAATGCTATGATATTTTGATACTGTATGAGGATGAAATAAGTTATGATCTCCCTCCATCGAATCCCCATATCCTCCTTCCCCACTGTCGAAAAATTTGTTTTGACAGCTCTCCCTTGAATGCGTTGGGTGAGACCTCATCTGCTCCACATACGTTGCCGGGCATGTTAAAAATTATCTAGGTTTATGCTCAAGGAGATTGTGCTGTAGGCTGTCGACAAATTGGGAACCCCTATCGATGAAGATTTGTTGGTGGGCTTCACCAACATCCATGTTTACGTAATTTTTGCATCTACTATTACCTCCACTTTTTCGCATCCCAATTCACACCCTTTTTTGCTTCTACTTTTCCACCCACTTTTGATTCAACTTTTGCATCCACGTTTTCATCTTTTTTGCATCCAAGTTTACATAAGATATTACACCCCTTTATGCATCCATTTTTTCATCTTGTTTTGCATTGGGTGTTACGTCTAGTTTTGCATCTTCTTTTGTTGCATCCACTTTCACATCCAATTTTGCATCCAATTTTACTTCCATGGACGCATCCGCTTTTGTGTCACTTTTTTCATCATGTTTTTCTTCCATGATTGCATCATTTTTTTCATCCACTTTTGCATCCCCTTTTGCATCCACTTTTGGTAACCCCATTATGTGCCCACTTTTGCGCCTACTTTTGTTGCATCCATGTTTGCATCATTTTTTACATCCATGTTTTTATCCATTTTTGCATCCATTTTTACACCTAGATGTTGAAGATGACAATGAGGATAATGATTATGATATTGAGGATGGCTATGATGATGATGATGATAATGTTGTTGATAATGACGAGAACTATGACAATGTTGATGATGATAACAATTATGATGATGATGATAATGGCAATGATGATGCTGGCAATGATTATGCTGACAATGAAATGAATGATGAAGATGGTAATGATGACAAAGGAAATGATGATGAATATAATGAGAATGATGATGTTGATCATCTTAAAAATAAAGTTGTTATTTTTCACGCATAAATCATATGTGTGCTCCATAACCCTTTTCCACTAATCACATATTTTGGGTAGATGTTATTTCTTATGCCAAAGGTAATGATGAATAACTAATGACAATGTCAATAATCATGATGATTATGATGATGGAAAGGAAAATGGCGACGATGTGGACATGAATGATGATGATTATTGTGATATTCATGATGACAATGAGAATGATGTCAATAATGACGATGATGATCATCACCATCATCATTTCCATCATCGTCATCATAAAAAACATCATAGCTGTCATTGTCATCTAGTTCATCATCGTTGTCATTTAAAGCATATGGGATATGGTTACCATTTAAAGCATGCATAACAAGTGGGACATGGCTACAATTTTAAGAATGCATAACTTATAACTATTATTTAACACATTTTAATCTTGGATCTTGTAGTGAAATTGGGTGTATTTACCTCTACCAACACTTCCTTATAAGGATCATCATCATCATCATTCATTCCATTCTCATTGTCATCGTAACTATCATTGTCATCATCACCACCACCACCACCATCATCATCATCATTATCATATAATATCATCATTTTCAACTTCATTGCCATTGTCATCGTCTTCATCATCATTATCTATATCATCATTCATATCATCATCATCATCATCATCATCTTCAAATGGACAAATTGTTTCCAACCTTAGTCTCTATCTTTCCAATATTAGCTTGTGGATTTGCCATCCCTTTTTAATAGCATTAATATACTGGTTTATTCTACCTATGAAAGTATTGAATGCATTTATGTTAAGTTCTAGAGGTATCCTTACCAAAGCGAAGGGTATATGGGAACTAGATAAGATATTATAAGATGAGGTAAAGATAATATTATTAATGTACAACAAATGACCACTAAAGTAGTTCAATGGGACTATCAGATACAATATTTATATGATTCTCCCATTTTACAATGATTTCAATCTCTCATGTACAAAATGAATATATCCTAAGAAAGAAATTATAATTATAGGTGTCTTCTTGTTGAGTTTCCCCAACAATAGTTGCATAATATTATGATTTTCTTTATGTCTTTCCCTAGCTAGTTTCAATATATCGACCCAGTACAAATATGATTGTTGTAAATCAACATCTTATCTTTTGTGACACACACACACTTTTATATCCAACAAATTGCAATTTTTTCACATCCATAGAGATATTGTACAAAAATGATTGGTCACAAACACTAACTTTAAAGAAATGTTACTTAATATTGATCCAAAGGATGGACAATTGCCACTCAAAAGAACTAGTTTAATCTATACTTTCCAACGAATCAAATGATTTTAATTTCAGATAGATAGTTGAAAATTTGTGGCTTTTTGGTCTTTGGCAACACCACCAAAACCTAACAAAGTGCACATGATTGATCATGATGCCTGGAATTTATACAAGCTATTGACATATATCCATCGATAGGGGTTCACTCTCTATTGACACCCTTACCACAATGATCTCCATGAGCACCAGCCCAGACAGGTTTTACCTTGTCCAACAACACCTGCGGAGTAGATAAGGTCTCACCCAAGATGCTCGAGGGAGAACTATCAGAACCAAGTGTCCATAGTAAGAAGGAGGAATGTGCATCCACTGTCAAACTATCACATCATTAATTAACATATCCGAGCATTGGTTCGTACGTTCATAGCATCATTTCATCATTTCATCATTCATCAGATCATATAATTCTCAGATCACAGTAGAGTGATAATGCATAAACATATCTATCAACATCACATCATTCATATCAGGAAATTAAAACATCATATTGCAATATCACTTCGCATGAAAACAAGAAAACATAAATATGCAAAAAGACTCAATGGTTTTGTCAAATCTCTGTCATGTCATATTAATCTTTGCATCAACATTGCAGGGTCACAAAAATGGTTCTTCAATCCATATCTCACACCACATATAGATCACAGATAAGTTCAAGATCAGACCCAAGATCCCGATTTCGAAAAGTCTCTAACCATCCTTAACATTTACAATCCTAGATCTAGTTATAGGCTTGTGCCTTTACATTAATGGTCCACTTAAGTTAGCTTCCTAACTACTTGGACAGAAATCTACAAAATAATGACCAAAACATGACTAAATTATAAAAAATGTGACAAAAATATAAAAAATGTGGTCAATCCACCTTGCACACCATATTTCGCCTTACGCAACAATCATTGACATTGCGCAGCATCCTTGATGTTGCACAACTAATTATCTCCAAAACTTCCTACCAATAGGCCCCCAACACAATCTTGTGGTTCACCCTCAAGCCACGTCAGCTAGAAGTAGTGTAGTCATTGATCTTTACTTTGAAATCTTCATACTATTGGGTGATCTCTTTGACATGCTATTTCTCTTTGTCACTAATTTCTTTGCATTCTGTCACTTTGCACTCCAGTGGATTTTCAACAATATTTGTAGTGACATCTCGTCAGCCATCTTGAACTACTTGCAGCACAAAAACTACTTTCATTGAGAGTTGCACACCAATGTCTTGGAATTCTTCAAGCTACACTTTCCTTCGCTGCTAGCACTCCCTTGCCTTTGTGATGCGTTGTTGCAATTCCTTCAACTCAGCTGCTTTTGTTATTTGCACCACTGGAGGCATTGCTTTGAGCAATGCCCTTAATGTAGCTAGCTATCCCTATTCTCCTGCATATGCATGTTAAGTTGCTCCAATTTCTCATCTTCGACTACACTTCCACAAAACTGTGTAGTTGCATCTGCGACTCGTTTGACCTCTTTCTCCATTTCTTCCAACTGTGTCGCTAAGTATTCAATAGTGATTTTTCGTTTCACATCCTTCTCGGGTGGTGTGCTTGGATTCACTAGCACATGCAGATCTTCAATGTCATGCTTGAGCTATGTAATCAATTTTCCAAGCTTCTCTGCTTTCGCATCAACATCCAAGTATGTAGTGATTTCTCGAACTTCTTGGCATGCAATAAAAAATGCATGTTTGAGGCACGCCCTATTGTCCCATAATGTTGCTGCTGCAACTGCTTCCCCAATTTTTTTTTACATTTTAGGGCCCCTCCTTCCCTTTTCTATTTTAAAAGAACACTTACACTGGTTTCCCAACTCAGATAAGCCCCCTTGCATACCTAGTATTTCCTAGAAGCTTGAGTAGAAGGATTTTCCTAGGCCAAAAGTTTCATTTTGGTAAAAATTCTTAGCACGGCCTTGGAAACATGCCTTACATAAAAAGTTCACTTTCGATTTCAAATCAATGGCAGAGAATCTCTCCAGCATAGATCAATGGTCTAGGAAATAGCAGAAGAAGAAAATATCAAGTTTTGGTTGTGAAAAGTAAAAGTTCTACTTTCCACAGATCGAAATCCGACGGCCCAAAAGGTTTCCACACAAATCAATAGCTTGAAAATGTGGAAACAAAATGGTAGAAGTAGAAAAGATCATGTTTCAGTTGTGAAAAGTTAAAGTTTCGCTTTCCACTTTTCACAGATCGAGATCCAACGAACATGGAGGATTCCACACAAATCAATGGTCAAGAAAAAGAGGAAGCAGAAAGATCAAAGTTTGGTCTTGAAAAAGTTAGAGTTCCACTTTTCGCTTTCCATAGATCAACGGTCCAGAAGGATTCCACGAATATCCATGAAGTGGAAATTTAGAATTTTAACTTCAAAAAAATTTGGAAACCCGTGATCTGCAATCTACTTTCCACAGATCAATGGTCTAGAAACATTTTGCATAGGATCAGCGGTGTGGAAAGGTTGCTGCGGAAACCAAATCGTGGAAGTTAGAATGTAAATTTGGTGAATCCGCGTTATCTAATGGATCAAATCAAACCCGATCCATCCTTTGAGATGATGTGAGCCGTTCAATCTTTGTTTTGTTTTGACTGTGAACCATTGGGGAAACTCGGAAATATTCATCTTGAAGCTTAAATTAAGTAGAATTGCTTTCCTGATAGGGCTCTAATATTTTTTTTTGTTCTGTTTAATAATCGACACATATCATTAAATTTACAATTGAAAATACCGCGATTAGTTGCAGTATCATTGGAAAATTATTGTTGTTTCCATATAAGATATATCTCTCATGATGTTTTCTTTGTATGTCACAGGTATTATTGTTCGCCAAGTTAGGATGGGTGATTGCGAAATCGGGTAAAGGTTTCATCTTTGGATGGCTAGGATTCATGGAAGATCAAGATCTACGGTCCTAAAGAATTCCGTTGTTTTAACTTGCATGAATAAAATAATTTTCCAGATTGGCGGAATGTGGTAGGACCTGCATTGTTTAATGGCTAAGATCAAAGGTGGAATAAGATCTATGGTGGAGGTGAATTCTGTTGATTCAACATGTGTGAATAAATGAACTTTTGAAATCCACGGAATATGGTAGAGGCTTAAAGTTTGAATGACGGAGATTAAAAGATAATTTTGATCAAAGGCTGGAAATAATTTTGTGAGATGAACTAGCATGGAGAAAGTCAGAATGGAAATATGCATAATTGGATATAGGTTGCATCTTTCAACGACTGAGATGAAATTTTGATACACATCAATGGCTATGAGCTATTTCACTGGGAAAACTAGCGCGGTCGAAGAAAATCTTGACGGGCGCGATACTTTATGAAATCTGACCTATGAGAATTAAAGTCCACCTTCGATCCAGATCTTATGATCCTTCAACCATTTCTCCATTTAACTAGCAAGGGATATAATTGTGGGAGATGAGAGAAAAATACCTTATGAAATTGGGTTGACCACAAAATCGAAATCCGATCTTCGTTGAGCACCAGAGGGACCATTGGCCATGTGTTTTTTTCAGCTGGGCAAGGCTTGTATAATTTTTTATTTGTTTTATGAAACCATTTGTATTTATCCATGTGGGCGAATACAAAGCTTGGGAATATCTAGGGTCATGGATATAGATAGTATAAATAGGGGTGCAGAGCACCATATAAAGGGATTTTGGCTTGTGAAAAGAATGTTGGACTATTTTGTAAAAGAGATAACTCTTTTATAATAAGAAGGATTATTTTGTTGGAACAAAGGCCCGCACAGAGATTTAATCGGAATGTGTGGAATGCATACTGTATAACTATTTCTTCTTGCTTTTGTACATCATACAATGAGATTGTTATAACCTCCTGGAACTATTTCCTTGGTCATGAATGGTCTGCTATCTATATAAGTGTCTGTGTTGACAGAGTGATAAAATGGTTTAATTATATCAGAGCTATATTTGGTATTCTTTTTGTTGTGAGTGGTATTATTGTGTTGGTACAACTATCTGTTAGACTTATATGAACATCTACAGTATATAACTCTAAACTCTAAATTTTCTCCCTACAGGGATATAATAGATTAGTTTTAGATTTAGATTATATCTACATTTATCTTAGGCATTTGCATTTCATCCTTTAAAAAAGAAAATTATATAAACGATGGAATGGGCCATAACCAGTAAAATATTTAAACAAAATAATCTATGATAGACGAAACCGTAAACCAGAAGGATTCCCCACACCAAACGGTGGACAATCTTATTGGGATTGTTTACTAGGGAGTGTTGAGACTCATAAATGTCATATTTTCATCCACTTTACCTTTTGCTATTCCTCACATTTCATCACCCCATTAACCTTTCACTATACCATTTCCATACATATATTTGGGGTTCACGATATTATTTTCCACTTTATTCATTTTAGTATTATAAGTGAATTTATGATTAAATTAGAAATTAACATGTTTTTCACTAATATCTCAAGTATGGATGATCTTTTCAATGTGTAGGACTATGTGAAGGATTAATTCAAAGAAAAGACTTCTCGAATATCTCCTCCACCATTTCAAGGATATAGTTATTCAAAGAATATTCCAAGGAGAAGATCATGGAGATTTGGTTGGCATATCCTATCTAGGATTTATGAGAGACATGTGAAGAATTTGTGAGGGACATGTGGAGGATTTGGAGTGATCATATTTTGCAATAATAGGAAATTAGTTGAGAGTGGTTGAGAGAATAATGGATCTGTCATTGTGAGATGGTTATATCCTTCTCAAAGAAATTCATGTATAAAAGAGAGTTCTCTCTCTTCATTTGGGAATGGTAGATTAGGAGAATATTAGTCTCAGATTGTAGAAGTTCGTCTTTACTTTGTAATATGGAGAAGGAAATTCTTAGCTTTTGTTCATAATCTTATTTTTGATGCTTTCATGATTTGTCATTGATTCTTGTCATGTAAATTAAGATTTCTCTATTGTTAATGTGAGCTCAGATGTGTTGTCTCACTGCTCTTCATATGTTCTCTTTCTTTTATGCAATTTACTTTCAGTCATGTGTTTCAGCTTCCAACATTAGATTAGCAGTTCTGTGTTTCATCTTAAGGGGGGATTAGATTAGCAATTAGCAACTAGCAAAGGGGGGTTAGATTAGCTTAATTTCACTTCATTCCTGCATATATTTTGCATGTGCTTCATAATCCTACGAACCTCGGATTGAAAAATTAAATAGTTCGGAAAATACTACAACGAAATTAAACAACAATATTTCTGCCTAACATTTTGGCGTCATTTCCTGGGAAGCAAGATGGATTGAAGTTTAGTTTGATTAATTTTCTACAAACCTACACTAGAGCATGAATTTCCATTTCTGCAATGAGTGTTTCAATTTGTCAAGTGTGAATTTCAAATTTAGCAAGTGTGTTTTTTCACAACGGTAAAGAGTAATTGTTTTATGTACATAGTGTTTTTTTAATATGGTTCAGCAAGAGTGTTTTTTTTTAATTTTCATTTAGATTTCGGTGCTATAAGAATCCCTTTTTCAAAATGATTTAACAATGAGTTTAAGATTGGAACAACTCACTCAGATCCTTGCAAAAGTAGGGATCTCCTCTTCTCACGAAGAGGAGATCCTAACACCAGGTGAGAGCTTAATTACTCCTCCAGCAACGAACAACGAATCAACATTCGAGGAATCCTGCATGTTTGATGAAGAAAAATCATGTGAGCAATAGGTCGAGGAGGACAACAAGGAGTTGTAACATGATCTGAAGAGTGAAAAATATGCCTACGAAAGCCCTATCGAACGATGGTTTCAAGCAAGTACGAGGTTTGAACAATTTAGTTTTTCTTTTTTTCTAGTTAATTCACAGTCACATCAACTAATTTCACAGATTTTTGTTTATCCTCATCTTCTATTTGCAAAATTAACATTGAGCATATTTTTATTGATGTTACGTGAATGGCTACATTGGACATTTAACTATACGTAACTGTTTTCTAAATCCCAATTAGCATAAAGTAGGTAGGATTTTATTTTCATTTTTTCACCTAGAATAAGTATTCTCTCCTCCACGTGTCGTACGACCGCGAGGATAAAAAAGTAAGATGTTTTCTAACGTTTTCAGGAAAGAATAAATTAATGTTCGCAAACATGCCTAATGGATTTCATCCTTAATTTGCAAATCATTTATCTCCATTTCTTAAAACTTTTTCAATTTGTAAAATAAAACTGGCCTACAAATTCATGTGGAAAATTCATTCTAAACTAAAAAAGTCACTGAAATTATAATAGCTGCAACTCCAAGCTGAAACAATGCAACTCTAATTTGAAACAGTATCACGCATGCAATCATCTCGGTTCTTGGTTTGCATGCACAAAATTTTATGTTTGACCGTTTCAGCCACTCAACCTCTGTTTTGGTTTGGTTTATTGTTGGTTTAAAACTACAAAACAATAGAAAAATAAAATGAAAATTAACTTCTACATGTTGATACAGTAACTATTCCATGCTGAAACAGTCACTACATGGCACAATGCGTCTTCTCTTTTCTAGTTTTAGTGGTTTCCATCTTTTCGCCTTCATCTACCCACACCAAAATATGCAAACAATGAACTCATTGAAATATGAGCTTTGGTTAAGTCCAAAACAAATAAAGAAAAAAATGATTTCCTCATCTAGTGGATTTTCAATACTCGATCTCATTTCTAGACTATGGCACGAAGAAACGGGATTTTTTTGTTAAGTTGTTGTGAAATTACTATTTTAGCACAGTGATGATTACTAAAAATCCTCACGGGATTCATTTTTTCTTGATCTCACATAATATTGTTGGATAAAAAAATAGAAATATTTCACTAGCCAACCATACGCAGAAGCAGAACAAATATTTAATACATTGATACCTTGATTGATGAAAATCCATTTATGGCAGTTTTTACTGCTGGAATTTCTAAGCTCACTTAAAAGATAAACAAATCTCGATAACCATTTTATTGTCATGGAACAATAATTGATCTGAGGAAGTCTGCAAATTCTCACAACAGATTACAAGGAGGACAGATGGGGATTGCATCTGAGGGAGATAGATCTAATCTTAGTATCGACAAAGACTGAGCATTTTTAGGAGGAAGGGTCCACATGTCCTATCTCAAATTCAATTATTAATGGATTTCCTTGAAACTAAACCACTATGCTTTCCTTCCTTTATAATCCACCTCCGCAACAATTTCCACTGCATAAGCTTCGATACACAACATGGATTTGTTGCTCTACATTTGTCGACCCTCTGGCTAATGATTTTATGTGATTGGTGGCTGAATTCACTGATTTTCATTTCTTATACCAAGCCAAAATACACAATCAGAATACTTGCCAAATTTTGGAATAATGGCGCTCATAATTTTTAAAGAAATTATAGAGATGAGGTAGCGGATCTGTTTTCAAATTCATATCCCGAAAGGAGAATTCTGACCGGCATAATTGCAACAATCGTAATCATTTGACGTAATTTCTGTGATCAATATTTACCTCCTTGTATCTTCTATTTGATATACTTCTAATATGTGATCTAATTCTATGAGTTGTACGTTCAACTGAATAAGGAGATTGAATTTCAAATTGATCTATTCCAAAACAGTGCCTCCAACTGGATTTGCAGGTATATTTCTAGGTCGAAACTTTTGGATTGTTACAATTTCTCAAAAAACCATAGGATCGTGGTTTGGATATTTACAACTTGCAATCTCGAGAATCAATTCAAGAACTTAGTGATAAGGTTTTCTAAGTTGTCAACCAACTATGTAGCAGAAAATTGCTTGTATTCCATACATTTCATTTCTGGGTGTGTTGCTTCTACCTTAACATTTTTGTGATGTGCAAGACTTCCTGCTTCCGTATTTGATTCTAAATCACTTAACCTTTTATCAATAGAGGATCGATGCTCAAGAAGGCATCCATAGCTCCTTCATCTCATCTTGAGTATCAGTTGTTATCATAAAGACTTGATTTATGGCAACGTGATGGCAACCCACCTGATATTCTCTCTTACTCGTATTCTGTTTCTGGACGAAGTCACTAGCATTTGGCTCTGCCCTTGTCTGATACAGGCTGCTATGAAAATCCAAGTTCAATATTGCTAGATGCATGCATGTTGGGTAGGCACCTTGCCGATACAATGATCCAAGGATGGCCATGAAGGTGAAGAGGTTGAGCCTTAGAAAAATCCTAACCATCACAAGGATTGTAGTTGAGCACCTTTATTTTCTGGAGTGTAGCATTTGGTTGTCAGGTTATGAAGCAATTAAATCATTGGAATCTACATATTCCCCTTCATGCTGATCTATTCATTGAATCCATGATGATCTATTAATTGAAAAGGTGTTACAACTGATTTTACCACACATGGTTGATCACATATTTATGGCCTTCCTTGTACCTCTACAGACTCTTTGGAACCCATGGACCAATATTATACTTTTATGTTTCCAATTTCATCCCTAAAAACACCTATTTATTGTTGTACGCGACTTTTAATCCCATACTCACGTATATACGTTGATATTGACCTCAAACCCGTGTACATCAGGATGTGTGCATAAGTCCAAATATTTTTGGAGTTTTCCTTGATGTGTGTCTGAACCAATTGACTCTTGGCATTCCATATGCCTCGAGATCGCTCGGATTTGACCCTCCATTACCCCTTTAGAGTGTTATATAAGGAACCCATTGGAGATTTTGAAGAGGGAGGAATTGAAGAGCAAGGAAAATATAGTCCATTGAAGTCGTAGCTTGCTTATACTTGAGTCTACATCCCTTTGTCCCTTTGAAGCAATTTGTGTTCTTCCCAAGCTTGCCTTTGCTTGTGAGATTGCTATCTATAGATGGAGGATTGAGGTGGTCGAGGCCCAGGTGGAGGACTCAGTTTCTTCGGTTCGCAGACGTGCCGATAGAGGTTGTCACTTGTGTAATCTCTTATTTGATTAATAGAAATATGTTTTCCTATCCATTTAATGTGCAATTGAATAAATATTGAATCCATGGATATATTTAATTGTTTATACATTGATGAATATATATGCTAGAGTAGATATAACACCATATATAGCATGCGTGTCTTGTTTACTATTGTTGAGAGTGAATTGCTAAGCAAGCGGGATTGGAAAACGCTTAATGGAGATCTACTTCAACCGTCCGGAATAAGGTACGACCTATGATCCCTTAGTGTTATATATTTGGTTCTCTTGCATATAGGAAAGGATTGGTTTCCATAGTTTATCTGTCTGTTGTGGTACACCCCAAGCCATAGGAATTTTCTCTCCATAACAGAATTGGAGACTCCGCTGGGGATGTTCCTTATTTTTCTTTTGGGTTTGGGGGCATAATGTGATTGATATTATTGACTTGCTCTTTGTTTATCCCCGTTTCTGCCACATTTTATAGTAACTTCATCCATTGACACTCGCCTGTATTGGTTTAACCCTTGTCCTACTTTTTACCATTGTCTTCTCTCTATACACGGGTTTTTGGCCAAAAGTCGCATACATACGCGGATTTTTGGCCAAAAGTCGCATATACATGCAAGTTTTTGGCCAAAATTCATGTATACATGCAACTTTTTGGCCAAAAGTCATGTACATATGCAGCTGTTCTTTAAACAGTCGCGTACATCCTCCCTTTCTGTTGAGTTTGATGTTGTGGGAAGTTGTTGGGTGGGTTGTGAGTGTGGTTGTGTCTTCCTGGATTCTAATGTTGTCTATTGGATGCTTCTTTTGTGACCAGAGACCGCTTTTTCATTGATTTTTATTTGAAAGTATTTTTAGTCATTTATCCTTTTTATTTTTCCATTAGTGCATTACTCTTTTTGTCTTGGTGTCTTGCTGGTCTTTTGTTTTATGATGGCCACAGAGACTGAGAGTTTTAGATGACTTTTATTTGCATTTTTCATTCTTTTATATTGAAAATACAAAATAGTTGCATTCTTACTTGCATCTTACATATGGATTTAAGAAGGTACTTACATTAGATTGCTTGGATGAGGGTTGTGGTTAAGTTTTCATATAGGAATGATTACATATACATTTGAAGGAAAAATATTGCACTTCATATACCCTGTTTTTCATTGTACACTTTGCATTTGCATTGCTTGTTAGGTGTGTATTTTACACTCCTATTTGTGCCATAACTTCATTAGTTGCACATCCATTTACCCTTTGAGTAATTACAGCCAATTAAAATCAACGCATAACAAAATGAATTACACTCTTTTATTTTCTAGGGTGCATCAATAAGAATAGGTTTTAGGGTCTTGGAATAGTTTATTGTGAATTAATTCTCCAAGACCACTATACAAAAAAGTAGGTGTCTGTCCAGGTGAGAGAGTGAAACCCTTGATATAATTAGTTTTTCTCAGGACACTCCTCTTACACGAGATTTAAGTATGAGGCAACATGCACGATTGTGATTGGGATAGCCCTTAGTCACCTTTGTGAGTGCCAAAGATATTTCCAGGATTGTATTTGTACCTGGGGGTATTTTGAGTTTCGGGCTTTGCTACCCTGCCCATACGGTCGATCCCACCTGCAACTGTCTTCCTGAGCATTGGTTATATTGAGGTGACTTTATTTTCCTTACCTAGGTATCACATGGGGTATTTGCAGAGGTTATTCTGCACGTGTCCTGGCCAGGTAGGGGTTGGACAACACAATCACTATATGCATTGAAGTTGAGGGCCACTATAATTGGTTACGTACCTCCGCTTGTATTGTATGGGAGTTTCGAGCCTCTCCTAGGCGATACATACCTGCTGCATTCGGGAGCTCACATATCCTCCCCTTGGTTTGCTTGTTTTTTGGCTGTATATTTTTTTAGAAGTGTGCTCTTTGTGCACTAGTTGGCTTTTGGGATCACAGTTACTTAATTATATTTATGTTCTCTTGAGTTCGGATCCTTTTATTTTTGGCATGCATAGTATCTTGTCACCCATCCTTGGTCTTAGTACAGACCCTGGTGTCAAACTTTGGGGCATCACAGCCCCTTACCGTGCTCATATATTTGGGAGTGGTCACATTCTGCCCTCTACTCCATTTGTGGAGGATGTTGACTACCTTCTCTTGGTCTTTACACCGGTGGTCACCCTCACGGGGGTGGTAGTGGATGTGTGAACGTTGGGTCTGCACCTTACTTTCCTTTTTATGTCCCATCGTTCACCGCATTGTTTCCTTTGGGTGCAATTGTCATGATCATTCCTCCCTATATCCTATAGTTTGGATTCTTTATTGACTATTTTGGGTTGTTTTGGATTAATATGGTTGTCATGTAGGGTCCAGGTTTTGTACACTCTCTCCAAGGTTTCAACCCATTCATTCCTGTCACAGGTATTACGTCTAAACTAGAATTTAGGTTATGTTTCACATTCTCTTTCACTTTGCATAACCTTATGACCATTTCATCTTAAACTTAGGTATGAACCCATTCTATCTTGTCACATAACCTTCTTGTTGCTTTTAGAAGTGACATGTTGTGAATGGTAGAGCTTTTCCATACATGGGTACCCTAGTTAGATCCTATTTTGCATTTGGTACCCATGATGTGAGTCCTCTCTTAGGTCCGGGAATCCCTTTTAGTCCCACCATGTCCTTGAGTAAGAGCTTCATACTCGTCTTGAACTTTATGTTGGATTTTCCCCCGAGACTCCCTTGTATATGTCAAGTTGTAATTGCATTATCATGAGTTTTTCTTGCCTTATTGAGCCTTATGCCGGCTTCCCTGACTTTGATTATCAGCCATATAGCCTAATATTGTCTCATGTATATGTAGGCAGAGCCTTTTTACATATATTTTGCAACTTGATACCCCATTTTTTACCGGGAGGGGACCTTCCCCCGAGTGTCATTATCCTGCACATGTTTCGTTGCATTGAGCATATGTATGTTATGATGCTTGGAACTAGCTTGTCTGACCCCTGACACTCATCTTCTCCTAGATTTGTAACTATAAAGAACTTTTATTCTTTTTCAAGCTTTTCAAAATATCTAAAAAGGTCCAAAAAAAAAAAAAAAACCAGACAGGAAAATATGTTATCTTCGGCAGCAGTTGAGTCGTGTTGCTTTTGAATAGAGCACTGTATATCACATTCATTGGTTGGGTTATTAGTTTGACTTTAGGATTTTTACTTGTTACTATGAGTTTATCTCCACCGATTAGTTAAGCTTCCAGTCCCTATGGAGCCTCTGTTGATGCCTCCTACATCACAGAGATGTCTCTGTTTGCATATCGAGTCCATGCTGCTTATCTTCAGTCACCATTTTCCTTTATGCTCTTGTTCAAAGGAAGTTGAAACCTGAGTTAGCCATTCCTCAGTTGTCTTGACTTTGCATGTCGGCCATTCCCGGTACTGTTATTGGTTCGTGCACATCTTATTCGAGTCCTTCCACATTATATAGCGTTGCTGAGTACCTCATGTTGGTTTATGGTGGATGCTCTAATGCCCTCCTTCCATCGGATTCCATCCCATCTACTTCAGATCAATTATTCTAGGATAGGATTCTAGAGTCATTTGAGTGCCTTGAGACTTACATTCATCAGTGGTAGGTTCTCTCACCATTGATAGTTTTGCGAATACATCAATGTCCCCTGATTGATGGATTCTTCCAAGTGTTCAACCTGAACACATCTATTCACACTTGTTATATTGCACTCTAGTACCTTGATTCCCATTTTCATTATCGGCGGGTGATCTCGTGTCTGTTAATGGTATCATATCAATGACCGATAATCAGACGATGGAATACTATGTTCGACCTCGACACATATATTCACATAGTAGTACATGTACTCATAGTAGTTTGTGTAGAAGACTTTCCAGCTTGGTGGAATTCCTTATATGCTACCTCCTTGATTGTGCCAGTCTTCATGATATTTCATCTCTCATGATTTGATTCCAGTGTATATCAGATATCTTCAGCTTCTATGGAGATCTTGATCCATTTGTATATCTTCATCATGGAAATTATGATCTATTGTATATTGTACGTGGCGATGACCACACATGTCACATTTTGTATATCATGCATATTCATGGCCATTGTACTCTTATGTATCTAGGACTGCTATATGTATTCACAGTCATATGCAGAGATTGATTACTGTACTATACTTATGGTTGGCTGGTTCTTCCACCTGGTTCTTCATCACTCCACTAATGGGATGGATTTTATATTCTATTTTAGCCATCATGTTACCCCTCTGACCTCACACATTAGGGGGCATCTGTTATAGCTGATTTTACCACACATGGTTGATCACATATTTATGGCCTTCCCTATCCCTCTGCAGACTCTTTGGACCCCATGGACCAATATTATACTTTGATGTTTCCAATTTCATCCCTAAAAACACCTATTTTCCCTAAGTTCATCTCTAATGATCCAGAAAATAAAAGACGCAGAACAATTTATTTTCTCGAAATGGTTGTAGAAGAAGGTTAGAAAAAAATGGAGACAGTTGATTCACTTGTAGTGAAATCAAAGTATATGGGTCGTATCAATGAGTCTCTTCGCAGAAGTATTCACATCATCCATCACCAGAGAAGTCTCTACACCATGAATTAAATTGATTATATTATATTTATACTATTGACAAGCGGTTTTCTCACAGCGCCGAAAGTTTCTTATGATAAGAATGACTATGCACGACGATGAAAAATAAAGAAGATAACTTATAACCATGAGCAGGATCAGATCAATACTTATGGGGCAGGTATGCATGGATTTTATGTTAATGATGGTTGTTACAGCCGAGTGTTGCAACTAGTTGTTGCAGCTCGGCGTTGCAGCTGGTTGTCACAGCCGGGTGTTACAGCTGGTTGTTGCATTAGGTTGTTGCAGTTGGTTGTCGTAGCTGGTTGTTATAGCTATAGGTGGCATTACAGCTGGTCGTTGCAGCTATAGGTGGTGTCGCAACTGGTTGTTATAGCTATTAAAATTTTTAAAAATTTTGACTATTTTGTTTACCATTTTTATTACTATTTTTGCTTTGGTATGTAAAACAAAAACAATAAAAATTATAAAACCATGAAAAGAAAGAAAACATTATAAAAATAAAAATAAAAAATAAAAAAACATTGAAATTCAAAATTACAAATGGACATTCCAATTTCCTGAATATCGAACATGTTTTTATGATTTACACTAAGTTGTTTCTTGGGGTCACTTTAGTAGTAATCGACGATGAAACAAGTACACAACTGGAAGATGTCTAAAAAAATGCATTTTTTGATTTGTCGCATTCGTACTTCTTTCTGCATGTTATGTTTTTCAAACATCTCACAATTTTTCATGCAATATTTGTACTAAGTTTTTTTCCAGGTTTCAGAGACGATCGCATTTTGCTGCTGAAGTGATTTTTCAAGAATCACAAAAATTTTGAGAAACATGCTTTGATAGACATCCTAAAGGAGTTGTTACTCATGAAATTTGCTGATAAACATCATAACGTTGGTTTTTACACAAAAACCATTCATAAACACATTTGCGTCATGAATGTTTACCCACATTTCTCCTTCAGAGCACCTTCATCATCCATGTATTGAAGTCCACTTTCCATCACTTTATCTGTCATGACTTCACACATGCCTATTTTTTTGAGCTACATACATCCCTTTATCTTTTTCAGTTCATTTTTTCCTTCTTTTTCCATTCCAGTTTTCCTTCTGAATAAAACCAGATCCCTTCCCATGACTACATGGCCTTGCCATACCCACTGCTTGACTATGAGATCTTTTCACTTATAGTCCTACCAATATTTTTGTACCAACTCACGTTGACTGATGTGGGATTCCTTAAGGCCCACCTTTCAACAAGTCTTTCACCATCGACCTCAACACCTTATCTGGGATATAGACTAGAGTTCCTTTTGAGTACCTGGAGGATTGCATGCCTTAATAGCAAGTTCTCTCGCTAACAATCATGGGAATACATCGATGTCCCTTGATCGTTAGATCTTGCATGTGGCTCAACATCAGCACATCTATTTGCACTTCGCAAGATGTACTCGGGTACCTTGGCACTCATTGACATCACTGTTGAGCTGCCTCGCATTGGTTAACGACATTCATCAATGGTCGGTAATCCAATGATTTCTCTTCATTCTCAACCTCGACACATACATTCACATGATCAAAATTGTACCATCGGGTTTTGTAGCAGGTGAAGACTATACATTCTTTCTCATGACTCCACCAATAGTTGAAGACGCATGAATTTATATCTATGAGAGTATCGCAGTTCCACTTTCTACCTCCCAAGTTTTCCATTATTTATCAGCAGCAATTCAGATTCCTCCACTTCACACTACAAGATTTATAGCAATTACATCCGCAACAACAATTACAGTTACATTTTTATCCTACAATAGTGACATATTCTCCATGATTCAACAATAGTAGTTCTGATTCCTTCACTACCCATGATCCAGCAGTTACAACCGTAGTAGCAGTGACATATTCCACAATCCAACGGCAACAGCTACATTCCTATTGCATCGTTCATTTAAATTTCAATCATGCAATTCCTTACATGCTAGCAATGAATAATTTGGAAAATCCTCTCACCATGCTCCATTTCCTTTTTCACTTTCATAACCCATGCCAAGTTGCATGAGGACAAGCAACAAGTTCAGTTGGAGAGAAGGGGAACTATATTCGCTATATATTCACTACATATTCACTACCATCATCCCATTTTTCATCTCATTTATCATTCATCAACATCTCTTTTCCAACAGCACTTTGCCTCACTTTGCTTCATAAGCATTGATATACATATTGGCATGATGCATAAAGATAAAAGGCTTTTCTTATGCATAGTGATGTTTTCTATGCACATTGATAGCTTATCATTTCCAGTGAAGTGTATGCTTAAATTATTATTGCAGCTAGAAAACAGATAACAAAATGAATGTTGTTAACACAAGAACCAACATTTCCTTGTATTTATGGTTTTCACATAAGAACCAATCATAAGAAAATGCCAGTTGTTACTGATGTATCTCACACCCTCGAAACATTCATTGTTAAAAATACATTATCAATCAAAGCCATAGTTCAGATGCCAAAAGTTATCAAGAATATCCATGCAAGGTTGCATGAGTACATGCAACAAGTTCAGTTAGGGAGGATGTTGAGACTCATAAATGTCATATTTTCATCCACTTTACCTTTTGCTATCCCTCACATTTCATCTCCCCATTAACCTTTCACTATACCATTTCCATACATATATTTGGGTTTCACATTATTATTTTCCACTTTATCCATTTTAGTATTATAACTGAATTTATGATTAAATATTAGAAATTAACATGTTTTTCACTAATATTCAAGTATGGATGAGCTTTGCAATGTATAGGAATATGTGAAGGATTAATTCAAAGAAATGAATTCTCAAATATCTCCTCCACCATTTCAAGGAGATAGTTATTCAAAGAATATTCCAAGGATAAGATCATGGAGATTTGGTTGGAATATCCTATCTAGGATTTATGAGAGACATGTGGAGAATTTGTGAGAGACATGTGGAGGATATGAAGGGATCATATTTTGTAATAATAGGAAATTAGTTGAGAGTGGTTGAGAGAATAATGGATCTGTCATTATGATATGGTTATCTCCTTCTCAAAGAAATTCATGTATAAAAGAGAGTGCTCTCTCTTCATTTGGGAATGGTATATTAGGAGAATATTACTCTCGGATTGTAGAAGTTAGTCTTGACTTTGTAACATGGAGAAGGGAATCCTTATCTTTTGTAAATAATCTTAGTTTTGATGCTTTCATGATTTATCATTGATTCTTGTCATGTAAATTAAGATTTCTCTATTGTTAAGGTGAGCTCACATGTGTTGTCTCATTGCTCTTCATATGTTTTCTTTCTTTTATGCAATTTACTTTCAGTCATGTGTTTCAACTTCCAACATTAGATTAGCAGTTATGTGTTTCATCTTAAGGGGGGATTATATTAGAAATTAGCAACTAGCGAAGGGGGCTTCGATTAGATTAATTTCTCTTCAATCTTGCATATATTTTGCATGTTCTTTGTAAACCTACGAACCTCGGATTGATAAATAAAAAAGTTGGGAAAATAATACAAAATAATTAAACAACATTATTTCCGCCTAACAGGGAGAATCCGTACTGTCTAGTACCTGGGATTTTTCCAAGAATCAACACATAGTCACACTTTTTCCACCATCAATCGATATTGCTTCTTCTTTAGTTCTTCAATATCCTTCCTTGATGCTGCTTCTTTTACCTACGACTGCAACAGGTGATCGCCAATGCATTGTTCTCTGTCAACCCACTCCTGATTTGCAAATCTATGGAATTGGACCAATGTTTGGGTTGGCAGTTCATTGATGTCCAACGAGAGGTCCTGAAACTAATGGATTGAGGTGTTATCCTCTTTCTCCTTCTTATCTAGACCCATGGTTCAATAACAACACAATACCAACAAGACACCAAAATACATCGGACCAACATAGCAAGCTTAGTCGGCAACGCCCATGAGGAAGGTGCAGTCTCACATGAGATATCTTAATGTGTAACTACCAAGACCATGTTTCCACAGTTGGTGAGGGATTATAGTCCCTTGGTGCATAGCCAAGGCGCTTGACAAAGGCGACAGGATGGAGTCTACTACTGAGTGACAACAACGCAGCGAGGTGTCAAACTTCTGCACAACACAACCTTGTCCTTACTCTCAACAACTGGCGCAACTTCTGTGACGTAGCTGATTCCTTACACGTGACAGATATCTCGACACAACCTTGTCCTTACTCTCAACAACTGGCGCAAGTTGTGTGATGTAGCTGATTTCTTACATGTTATAGATAGTGCTCGACTTATAGTTTAACTTAGCAGTTTTCCCATGAACTCATACATAACATTCCAGTAATGCTTTAACCATTTATTCATTCATTGAGTAATAAGATGGTGGCATACATTCAACAGTAAATCATCAATATACAGTAAGAAACTACTTGAGATTCACATATACATTCCACAGTCATCAATCATTCAACACAGGAAATAACATGGAAACCCATATAGGAAAAACCACCAAGGTTCTCTTCATCTAGCATGAGAAATGTGTATAGCACCTTGCAGTCTGTGACCTATATACTATTCTTTAATATATGTCTAAGTAAATCAATCTCTTTCTGTTCTCATGCTCTCTAGTTTAATTCTCTATCTACTCCTACTAATCCGCACACAGCCTAGATCGACCCTTCTACTTTACTAGCAGTCTACGCAAACAGTTACAATATCTGCAACTCAAAATACTTCTACTTCTACTAGAATATTCCTTGAATATTATTCTTCTACTATCTACTTCCTAACATTCCAAGCAAAACACACTGACTGACCACCGAACCCTTATACAGAGCAGGTTCCTCATATTTATAATATCTACAAGGCCACGTAGGGTCGACTGAGTACAACTCAATTATTACCGACTCAGCAACTGCAAAAATATCTTTGTTACATAAATGTCAGCCCATACCTAGCCGCAAGAATCTTGAAATGCATTAACCATGGCCTTAACTAGTTGTGGAAATGTCTTTCAGCTCGTCTGTACTGATCATAAATAGACGCAAAACTGTCCTTCATCTTCTATTGGTTCGTCCTTCTGCAGTCTTCCTCGACTTCCACCTCTCCTGCTTTAACTTCTCTACCTACCTCTTCTACCAACTCTGAATGTGCCTTCCTCGTCACAACTTCTTTCCATCCTCATCCTTCCTTTCCTCCGTCGTGCACATGTTTTTCCTTCTTGCGCTGGTTCCTTCATTTTATTCTTGACCTATTTTTACCTTATTGCGCGTGCACTTTTCCTCCTTTTCTTGCATGACTGATTTATCCTTGTATAGTTTTCCTTCTTTTCCTAGCTCTTTCCCTAGCCCAACATGAGGAATTGACATCCTCATTGTTTGTCTCGATTGTGCACGGTGGAATCTGTACTCTCCATATCCGCTTTCCTGTACTTATCTCTCCAATCTTCTGTAAAACATTTGTCTCGGGAACTCTCTACAAAATTGCATGAATCAAATAATTTAGATGAGTGTTTACCTTTCCAAAGCCTTCAATAGTCTGCTTCTTCAACTGCTCTTCAGTTGTAGTAGTTGGCATCATGATAGCCGCAATATTGCGGTCTACCTTTGAACCTGCCATAGGCACTGTGTCATTGGCTTCACCCTATTCCTACCTATTCTTAGTTCTGGTATCCTCAAACATCCTCTCCACATCTAAGTCTGTTAGGGTCCTCAATGATTCTTCATGTGACTCCAGGTCACTGTCATGCAGCGACATCGGCTCTACAGGAACATCTGCTGAGGGACCTACCTCATCATCCGATAACTCTTCCGCACTTACCAAAAATGCTTTCCAGTCTACTGGACACTCCGCAACTACGTCTTCCAACTCCTCCTCAATCATCTTATATTGGGTCACCAATAATTTTTTCTAAGTTAACTGTTGCACTTGCACATAGATAACATGCATCCCAATAGAAAATCTAAGAAATCGTCGATACTTCATCACTACTACCTCTGTAAACCATGGAACCTTCATAGTTGTCACCTTTAATTCTTCCCAATAAAGCCAAAAATGTATTATGCAGTCCTTCAGATTGTCTTCCTGGCTCAGGTACTAAAGTTTCAAGTATCGCGCTCCCTTACAGACTTGGGTAGCTGTAGCATCCATCCCATCATAGTATTCCAACTCTTTTCATGCAACTAGTGCAATCAAGATGAGCAACCAACTATATGTGAAGGAATGCTTTCCTACTTACGTGATCATCACATCCTCAGTTAAATAGTTTAACTGAAACAGTGACTAGTTCATCTGTACTTCTGCAGCACACTGCTTAGCGTAGGAAACCACTCCTGAGGTGTAGTGGTTTGGTTGATTCTTCTACACTACTTTGCTGGAAAGAATCCTGGCTGCTATGCGCACAACCCTCTCATTTATGATGTCTACCTTGTATGTGCACCCATTGCGCTCCAAATCATACTTCTTCTTTATCTTCTCCACCAGCCTCTTGTCATTGTCTTTTCCTATGAAATATTGCAATGGGTTAGGCCCCTCCTTAGGCATCCCTGTTATTTCTGAGATCAATTAAATGGTGACTGGCATCAGTTTGTCCAGCCATAGGCACCCTCCATGCAAGCATGCCATTAGTTGCTTAGCGCATGTATTCACTTATGCCAACCGCCCAAAATGCGGCACGTGAATCAGGCCTAACAACACCAACTTGTCTAGTCCTAATGCCCATTCATGTGTAGTGCACACCGTGAGATATTCCTCCAGTCCCATCCTATCCACAAATGGCTCCATCGTACATTCAGTAAAGGAAATAAAGTCGTGATCCTCATATTTTATTTTGACCAGACATGGTGCAATGTCGAAGGTGCACTTCATTTCTTTCAGAATTGCAACCATCTTGATTGGGTAGTTCGGATTTTTTGTGGGTTTTCTCTCCTTGGCACCAGCTCTACGTGGGGGAACATACCCAGGTATGTCCACTATGCTTACCCCTTCCCTTCCCATGGAGGCCTCAACTGCCTCTGTGTCTTCTCTTGCAAAACTCCTTCTCTGTCTCTTTTTCTTCTGTAGAGACTTGGGCCAGTTGGCCCCTCTCTTCTTGCTTGTGATTGGCGATGAAACCACCGGAATACTTACTACTACCTCTTTAATTCAGACACCAATTATGGGTGAATCCTTGGCAGTTTCACTTGAAATATCCTGTGGTGCTACCCATTGTATTAGGCACAAAGATTCTATAACTTACACTCAACTCCACAACTACAACTCTACAAATCACGCACAACTCAATCTCTACAACTGACTCACAACTCTACAATACACTCTTGACAACTAAACTCTTCAAATTAGTGATTTAAACCTACGATTTTCCAATTCTTATAGCGCAGGGTTGATCATGTGAATGATTTCCCAATCATGATGACCAAATCCTTCATTCATTTTTCGAATCCATTGTCGATCCTCCTGATTTAACGGTCGGATCTGTCATTAATGTGCGTCTCATCCAAGAGCACTACTAGTTTAACTTGTTTAACTACTGCATTTACTACTGACTTGACTCTATCGCATCCCTACGAACATCACGCTATGGTATCCTAACTACGACTAGGCCACCTCTACTTGTGCAACCCCTTTCTTATGGTGTTCCATCCTCCTACTTACCATCTTATCCAAAAACAAAAAGAGAATTTTTTTTATAAACTTAAGCAATGACTCAAGCATCGCACAGAACCGGGTGTTGGGCTATAAGGCAAACCTGGGTTTTATACCTTTAACTTCACACCAACAAAAGACCCACAGTGTTGGCCCTTTCGGCAACAACCTGCGAACAGGCTGCAGTCTCACCCGAAACAGCTATGGGGTGCCGCAGAACCAGATTTCTGCAAGCAGAAGAGGGATATTATTGTACCTTTAGCTTTTAAACAGATTATAAATATAAATCACAGAGCTTAACATTCACTTATTTAGCTTCATGGTTAGATAAACAAACAGTGCCTTGCGCAACCCTTTACTGGGAATTCACAACAAAGTTATTATCTAGCAGTGATCTTTACTTATCAGATATATAAATATTAATGCATGAAAGAACACAATAGAAACAACACACAGAACCACGACACAAGATATAAAGTGGTTCACCCCCAGTGTAGGGGTTACGTCCATAGAACTGTGTTTTATTCAACTTTCTACAAAAACCACAGTCCTGATGTGCGCACTCAGCTGCAAATCCCTTCAATTCCTCAAAGCCGCGCACACAGCTGCTAGCCTCTGCGCACACAGCTACAGAGGTCATCCACGCACACAGCTGGGACTTAAACTTTTCTTACAAAATAGCCTTAGCTTCGCATCAATTCATCTTACACAAAAATCCTAACCTGACTTATTTACAAGAGTGCCTATTTATACAGCGCACTATTACAAAACCATGGACTTAAACCATGGGCACCTCGAACCCTAAACCCTGGATTTAAACCATGGGTTTATTACAAAAAGAGGACTTTGACTCAACCCTGACACCCCTAAGACTATTTTGAGCCATAACTCCGCTTACAAGCTCCCAAAAAACCCGCGGAGTTACCCACCTTAAGGACCATGAGGGTGCACGCCCCAACAGGCCCCTAAGACTCACCAGTGTCCCATCTTGGGACACTCTGTTGGTCGTCTAGGGGACGAAGATTCTTTGCGAGGATGGTGAACTGAGTATTGAGATTGTGCATGATGTCGTTAGCTGCTTTCTCCTTTTCCACCAACTCCTGCAGTACTACGGATGATACTTCACCGGCCTTTTCCTGTGCGAATGCATCATATTCCTTCAGAATTTTGAACTGGCTATCCACAGCAGTACTTAATTCCAAAGCCTCACTGACAAGTGGCTATATAGAGTTTTCCAACTCGGTTACTTTCACCCTGCATGACTCAATTTCCTGCTGGAGTTCCTTGCTGCGCTTTACTTTAAGCATTTTCTCCATAGGTGGCAGAGTCTTAATTTCCGCTTTTACGGCATCCAATTATGCCTGTCGCTGCTTGATGGTTTCTTGTAGCTGTCCTATTTCTGGATGTTCCTGCAGGGTGGTATAGGCCTTGACACTATCTCCGAGCAGCTTTGCTTCGCTACCCACAATATCTAAAATTTTCATTGCTGATGCCTAAATGTCTGTGCGGCGCTGTTCTTTTACCTTAGGTGGAGTTTCCGGAGGGATACACAATTGAAGCTCCATGATCTGAGTCTCATATGCTGCTTTGAGCTTCTCAATTTCACCGCGAGACTACTGTGCATAGTCTTTTAGCCTGACTAATCTTTGTTCTGGCTCTTCCACCAGCTACACGTCGAAGTTAGGAAGACTTCGACATGCCTCATCCAAAACTCGGACTAGTGTAATCCGCTTTCATTCGACATCCCTCTTTCTCTGCTCTGCTGCCTCTAGCTGTGTTGTGAAGCCCTGCTACTGACTTATGGCATTTTCTAACTGCATCTGTGAATATTGGTCTCGTGCCTGGATTTCTTTCATAATTGCTAACTCACAGAGGTGTAGCTCTGTCATGGGAATCTTAGTGTAATCTATTCCAACCTTCATGCTCATCTCCGCACGAGACGCTATGTTAGTTAATATGATGGTTGCACTTGACACTTGTCCTTTGTTATCTCTGGCTGGCCATTGCTTTAGGTCTGGCTGCGCACTGACTGAGGTGCTGCTAGCTGCAGTGCCAGTCACTGATTTCGCTGCTGAGTCCTTAAGCTCCAAGATGTGTTTTGCTACGCCGATGATGGCAACCAGATGCGCAGCTGCAAACTCTGACCATTGTTTAGTGAGAACTTCGGTGGATTTTGACAAAGCCTCATCAAGCTCCTCACTTGTCAAGCTGGGTGCTTCATCGATATTCTTAGCCTTTGATGCCTTCGCTTTCTTTCGCGATTGCGATTTGTTTACTTCCTCTGCTTCCAGTGTCTTGCGCTTATGCTGCCTATTAGGGTCTGAGGTAGTTTTAACCGAGTCTTCTTCTTCTTCTTCTTCATCTTCATTTCCACCATCTCCTCCCTGGTTGCTTTCAGTCTGCTGTGACTCAATTTGTTCGTCACTGTCTTCGGGGGGTTCTTGCTGCTGCATGTGACTGGGGCCTGCGCCCATATCAGTGAGAGGAGGGACAGGAATCTTAGGTTTTGTTCCTGCGTCTTTTAACCATTCTGCCGGCCACCATTGTACTACCTCTAGGATGTCATCTTTAGTCACTACATATGGCAACTTAAACCATTGATGCTTCTTATCTGCGCAAGCCTAGATAAAAATATGGTGCATATCGGCCCTGAAATTGATCGCTCCATCATACTGAGAGAACAACTCATTACTGATCCATGGGGTGTTTATAATCTCATACGAGATACTCATCATATAAAAGGCAAATACATAGTTTGTCATCTGTTGGTGGGTTTTATCTTGTGAAACCCACAACGATGTGTACCTAGTTGCGCTAGGCATGTGCGCCGGTACAGCAGCAAAATGTGCTTCAGTAGGTTCTTGCCATCCTACCAGTGCGATGAGGACAATCAACCATGAGTAGTGGAAGGGCCTACCTTTCTCCTATGCGTAGCGAGCGTCTTCAAGGAATTCCTTCGAAAGATACGATGCCCAGTTGTAGCTGTAGCCTTCGGTGCAGTTGATAGCAATTCTGATGACCGGGGCATGCACTTCAGTTGGTCTGCATTTCTGCATAATTTTGCATGCTAAGAGCTCAGTTGCGAAGTGAATGTTCTGCTCTTGAATCGCGAAAGTGTGATACCCGCGTTTCCCCTTCGTCAGGCCAAAGCGCTCCTTCATGCTTTGGGCGAGCTTCGTATCTTCGTGCTTTGAGGAAAATTCTGTCCCCGAATCAGGCCCTGCCATTGGTAAGCCTGTGATCCTATGAATAAGCTCACCACTAATAAGAATTTTCTTGTCACCGATCCATAGGTAGCCATCATGTACTAACGCCAGTAGCTGCTTGACCACAATGGTGACCTATGTGCTGCAACCAAAATGGGGAACATTGAGCATCTTCAGCAAACTAGCTAGATCCAAGCTAGCCACCCACTATTTTACTTCCAATAAGGTCGCCCCAGTCTCTTGATATTTAACAAAGTGTAAGTATTGGGCTTGTGCAAACTGTGGAAACTTCCCATGATCATTCGTGTCGTGGTCGGCATACTTAAGCCGGTCTATTTTCCCTGTCATCGTTTCGACTAGCTGCACACCTGGGGGCAGTGAAGGGGTGCATATAGTGAACTTAGCATTCCACTGAGGTGGTTTAACTTAGCATTCCATCGACCAAATCTGCCATAAATGTGCATTGAAGGCACCAAATCTGACAGAGATCCTGTTTCCATGGCGCTAGATTTCAGCGGATATCATTAGGATGGGCAATTAAGGCAATGAAAGTACCGACGCCGCCAAATCGGCAGTGTTCCAATGGTCCAATTTTGGGCTGCAGTGCAACCAGGTCTACAGCTGCGTCACAATAAGGACCATCGACACCATATTGACCTTTGGCACATCCTGACAAATTCTACGACCAAGCTATGAGCTTCGATCCCGCAGGTTGGTACTTGGTGATTTCTTTGTCACCAGACCTATTAGCATGCCGAGGCCCGACCTCCGCATACCAGTTCTCTGCTACAGGTGCCCGGATATGTACAAGCCTATGTGCCCATCGAGGTACATGTTTCCATGCTTCGTAATAGTGCTCCAAATGTTCCTGCAGTCCACTCTGCCCATCGAACCTGCTGCGCACCTCCTGGAGCTGATCCACAAATCTTAGGCGAAGATATTTTTGATAAGCTGTCCAACTAGAAATGTACTTCTTATGGTTATCCCTCCATCTTGCTACGGTGGCACGGGATGCTGAATCTAGAGTCTCTCATGTCTGTGAATCCGGTATCTATTCTGAGAATGTCGCACTAAACTCTTCTCGATGGTAATTCTGGCACATCTGTGTCCATGGAGCTCATATAATTGGTTATGCCAGTTCTCTAAACCATCATCTGAGTTCGTCATACAGGAGCTGTCACACTTCCAATCCATAATACCTTTGGCACTGGGGTCAATATAATCTTCTTCCTTCGCTGTGATGTTATAGATGTGCTCCAGGACATCCTGATCTTCATTTCTGAGTGGTTCTGTGTATCTTGCTCCTTGTGAGGGATCCAGTGGTACGATGACTCGCAACTCTTTCCCTTCAAAAATCATTTGTCTCTTCTTAAGGTTAATGACTGCATCATTGTCTAGTGCCCACTCAAGACCTAGCAAGGCTGGATAGGGGTTGCTGTCGTCAATGATCTCAATAACTTCAAAGTTGGCTGCAATATAGACTCCATCAATATCTACTGGAACATTAGGAAATCGTCCTAGGGGCACAATTTTCTGCTGATTGGCTAATCTCAACTGTATAGGGGACCAATCAAGGGTAGGTTTTCCCATTTGTTCCCAGGTTTGCTTGGTTAGGACATTGACTTCTAACCCTAAGTCCAAGATCACATCAGTCATCTCATACTCTCCGATTTGAGCGTTCAACCTCATTTCCCTACCAGTTCTTCTGACTCTATGAATAGCTTTTGCCTAACCAGAACCTTGCTGAGGTTTGCAGGAAGCAATAACTTTCTACAACTCACTTAAAGCATTCTGATTTCTTAAAAGTTTCAGACAACTCTGTAAAAAGGAGGACAATGTACTTACTTTATCCGTCGAAGCTTCTTGCAACTGTGACTGCTGCTGATGTGGCTGCGTAGGTGCTACTGCTGTGCTAAAATCCACAAAATCTTTCTTGGCTTCCATGAATGTCTCTTTTTCTCTTTCAATATCAAAGGTGGGGACTTTCACGGGGGCCTTACGAACCCAAGCCTCATCGGGTTGTTTCTCGGCAGGCTGTATATGTGCCGTAGCTCCACTTCTGGTAACAACATTAATGGCTGGGGCAGGTCTTTGCTCGATGAAAATCATCTAAAGATTCTAAGTACGGGCACTATTTCTTTCCTGAATCTTAGCTATCAACTGCAGGCACTGCTCGATCACACGATATACTGCTTGGCAATACCGACATGTCGTAGTCGGGTTCCGACAGTCATGAGCCAGATGTCCAGCCTGGTTGTAGTTATAACACACCACCTGACCATGACCTCTGCCAGCCATGCCACCACGACCACGGCCTCCAAAACCACCTCTACCGGATGCACCACCGCGGTATCCATAGCTATTATTACTCTGTCCCTCATTTTGTACCCGATAGGCATCGTAGGTGCGTTCTCTCATGAGGTCATCACTGCGACACTCATCTTCATTATGTCCTACGGACTTACAGAATTTGCAGTAAGGGTTCTTGGGGACTTGCACATACCTCTGTAACAAATAGAAATTCTCAGGTTGATGCTGACCAATGGTCCGACAGATCTCACAATATAGAATAGTAGGGTTGAACGGGTTTGGCACACCAGTATTCAAGTAATTTCTTACCACAGGACACTGTTCCTTGTCGTAACCTTCTGTCCGACATTGTGTGCACCAGACCTCCTCGCGACCGGTTTTTCCTTTCTTCATATTGCGAAGCTCCAGAGCCAATGCTGCCAACTGCACTTGGATTTGAGCGATACCAGAGTTATCTTCGACAGGAGCGGTTTCAAGCTTCATTGTGATTTCCAGAGCCTCCTGCTGGTCAGCAACCTTCTGTTGCATGAGTGGAGTTCTGATATGCGGTAGCAACACTGCAATAAACCATTATTTGTGCTACGCAGGTCCAATGGGGAAACTGACTTGGTCTAGTAGAACTTTGAATCTTTGATCAAAGTCTTACACTGATTCTCCACGCCTCTGCTGAATCTCTTTCAATTCAGTGATACACTGCGACTCGGATTTCGGCTTCTTAAATTCCTTTACATTGCTGCTTTTATATCAGCCAATGCATGGTTCTGAGTGCTGGAGAACTTCATGAACCAGGTCAGAGCACGGTCTCTGAAATAAGTAACTAGATGCACTCTTTTTGTATCTTGATCCGTAATGGACTTAGCAGTCCACACTGCTTCGCATAAAAACCAGAACTATTCTGGATCCTCTGATCTATTTCCTTTGAAAACAGGGAGCTTAATGTCGTCATGCATATGGGCCATCGTAGGTCTAGGGGGGGAGGGAGGGGGACTGGAAGTAAGCGGGGGGGAACTTACTGGGGTAGACTGACCTGCGATAGGAATACTCGAGCTAGGGTGACTTTCAGACTGCGACGGGTTCTCAGGGATAATAGGTCTTCGCTGCGGGGTTACCGGAGGGTTTCCAACAGAAGGGGTTTCTTTGGGTTCTGAATCTGCGGGATTTACAGGGGGATACTTGGTATGCTGACCCTAGGAATAGGATCCAAAATCTCTCATGTACCTTTTTCCACTTCACAGCAAACCACTTTGCTCGTCGAAGGTATTTTCACTTACAACCATAGGTTAGTAATACTAAATCTAACAGTCTAATTCAATTAACACTATACCTTTTTCAGCCAATAGCATTTTAATTCTCAAACTAAATGAATTCAAAAACTTACCCCTTGGTCCTTTGAAAAACTTCCGCTCGGCTTCACTAAAGGAGGTACTCGTGTCGATGGCGAACTCCGTCACAAATGCTTCAAGGGTTCACGTTGTCCAGAAATCAACAGCGCGGGATATCTCGTTGTTCACCCTTTTTAGTATATTAATTCTCCTGGGGGTCCAAGAAAGAAGCTGGCATTCTTGGAAGTTTGTCCTTCTCTCTGTTAACCTGGATAACCACTGGTGCAACTCTATGTGGATACTACCAAAGAAAATTTCATAAACATCACAAAAAACATACCTTTGTAAAAATTCATTTGCACTACAACGCGGATCTTTGTTCTCGTGCTCAGCGAATTTTAGATAAGTCTCATCAAGCCAATCATTGATTTCCTTCACAGAGGGTCTCCAAAACATAGCCCTCGAGGTACGACGTAAACCCCTCTTGAGCAGATACTGAGTTCAACCGGCAACGGAACCAATTTGTTGGGCTATAGGGCAGACCTGAGTTTTATACCTTTAACTTCGCACCAACAAAAGACCCACAGTGTTGGCCCTTTCGGCAACAACCTGCGAACAGGCTGCAGTCTCACCCGAAACAGCTATGGGGTGCTGCAAAACCAGATTTTTGCAAGCAGAAGGTACCTTTAGCTTTTAAACAGATTATAAATATAAATCACAGAGCTTAACATTCACTTATTTAGCTTCACGGTTAGATAAACAAATAGTGCCTTGAGCAACCCTTTACTGGGAATTCACAGCGAAGTTATTATCTAGCAGTGATCTTTACTTATCAGATATATAAATATTAATGCATGAAAGAACACAACAGAAACAACACACAAAACTACGACACAAGATATAACGTGGTTCACCCCCAGTGTAGGGGTTACGTCCACAGAACTGTGTTTTATTCAAATTTCTACAAAAACCACAGTCCTGATCTGCGCACTCAGCTGCAGATCCCTTCAATTCCTCAAAGTCGTGCACACAGCTGCAGATTTCCTTAATCACCCAAAACCCTCTGCGCACACAGCTGCAGAGGTCATCCACGCACACAGCTGGGACTTAACCTTTTCTTACAAAATAGCCTTAGCTTCGTATCAATTCATCTTACACAAAAAGCCTAACCTGACTTATTTACAAGAGTGCCTATTTATACAGCGCACTATTACAAAACCATGGACTTAAACCATGGGCACCTCGAACCATAAACCCTGGATTTAAACCATGGGTTTATTACAAAAAGAGGACTTTGACTCAACCCCGACACCCCTAAGACTATTTTGAGTCGCAACTCCGCTTGCAAGCTCCCAAAAAACCCGCGGAGTTACCCACCTTAAGGACCATTAGGGAGCGCGCCCCAACACCGAGCCTGTCCTGTAGGGCTTCAACTTGCTACCATTTACCAACTTAGGCAGCATCGCACCATCTAACTGTTGTAGTTGTACAGTGCCTCCCATAATAGACCAGAATGGCTGGTATAGTTGGGGCATAAGCAGTAGGGATGGATTTTGACAATTCAGTGAACCTAGTATTGAACTCATCCATCGTTTCAGTGTCCTTCTTTTTTATGTTGGTTAGGGACGCAAGTTGATGCCGAGGTTCTTTCTTGTCACCAAACTTGTTGGTGAAAGAGGTTTTGAAAGAAGCTAGAGTATCAAAAGCATTGTCTGGTAAATTGTTATACCAGTCACCGGCTTTTCCATCGAAAGATAGAGCAAAGAACTTCATGTATACATCATCATGTTGGCTAACCGGATCACTGACATAAGCATTAATGCATCTAGAAAAGTCCCTGAGTTGCATGGTGGAGGTAGTGGCATCAGTGTCAGTATACATCAGGAGATTCTTGACAACTTTGTCTAGAAGATGATGGGGTTGACCTACTATGTGAGAAAAGTCAAGTTGAGTAAAATACTCACCCATTATGTCAGAAATGGAGGTGTTAGTGTTTTCTTCAGAATTGGTTTCTAGAAATAAAATGTGGATGTCTGATAAAGATTGAGATCCAAGATCTTCAAGGATCCTGCAAAAAGCAAGTTTATTTAGCCTTCTCCTATAAACCTTTTCAGGATCAGGGATAAACCTAAGTAAACCTTCAGAGTTTCTTCTGGTTGAATACCTTGGTAAAATTAAAGATAGTGGAGTCACCAGATGGATTTCAAGTCTAAGATAAATGAGGTGATTAAACTAAAAATCTATCAAAAAGGTAAAAACTAGAAAAAACTAAGGTCGTCCAGGAACAAAAAAATTGTCCTCGGCAACGGTGCCGAAAGATGTTGTCCGCCAATTGCACACCAACAGCAGAAACTTTCTGAAATTTGTCTCCTCACTTAGAAAAGTGGGAGAGGTGTGACCTTGGGGGCAAGCACAAAGCTAGGTACTGTCACCTACTCCTAGCTCCACCATTTAGGCTAACTCCTAACGAAGCCAAGGGGGGTAGTCCATAACAAAGAGTTTTCTATGGCTCAATGTGGTTAAAGTGTTTTAATTGGTTACAGATGTGGATGGGTGTTGTTTAGGAGTTATTATGATTAAATGTGTTTGTTTATTATGAACTTGACTCATAATATAAAGCAATCAATGTTGCTATCAAGAGAATTAAAAGATGAACAATAATTCAAGACTTTATAAAGATGCATTCACAGGTAGAAATTAAAAAGTTCCAAAGACAAGTGATCCAGATATAATAATGATGCAAAGATTAAAAGACCAGTGCCTGTATGGAGTCAGAGCTCTGTAATGCTTTAAGAAATAAATCTAAGTCTTGAAATAAATCTAGTGGATGTAATGTTGTGCAAGTGCTCTTGGTATGTTTTAAATATTTTAAGTGATCTTTCTTATGGTGTCAACGAAGGTTTGTCAAGACCTGGGAGAATGTTCCAAGTTTAATTTGTTGAAGACATGACGGCCCGCCCAGTATCCCACGCTGGTATCGCGAAGATTGACTAGCTAGCTGAGAAGCTGAGACAGTGGGGAGTTCCGGCACCTCTACTAAGAAGAACTTAGAAAATTCTCTACAACGCTGGTGCGTTGGTTATGAGGTTTAAATTTTATTATGTTTCTCTTGCAAGATTAAAAATCCAATGTCGTTTCTGGGTACTCCGATTTTGAATTCGATCAGAGCATACTCCGGCAAGGAGACAGGGAAGTTAATTAATTATGCGGGAGTGAGTTGCAAATTTTATTAAGTCGATTAATTAAGACCCTCCAACAAAGACTGCTCTTGACCTTGTCTTATGACAAAGTTTCAAGAGACTTAGCTAATATAAATGCCTAATGCAAGGATATGCAAGTCTAACTATGCTCTCCGATAGAGACTGCTCTTGACTTGGATTATGACAAGTTCAAGAGACTTAATTAATTAATTGATTAAAACTAAAAGAAAAATAAAGAACTAAACTACCCAAGAGTCTCTTTCAGGCTTTTTAGGCCCTAATCAAGAAAGCATGGGGGTAAGTAAAATTATATCAGAAAGTAAACAAACTTTGCATTAGCTAAGTAAATAAACAAAGAAACCTTTTTGTCTTTTATATTTTATGAATGATAAACTAATCAGAAATGAACTATCCAACTTTAATGAAAAAACAAACTTCTAACAATTTGAAACTTATTCTATCCTACTTTACTTTTAGCAAATTATGAAACAAAGCATGAAAATGAGGAGACGATACAAGCTTCCCCCAAATTAGGGAAGAGGGTGTGGGAGCCATAACCCCACTTGATCTTTATTAATTTGTTTACAATGCTTTCCCTTGCTGCCCTTTTTTGCTTCTTTTCTTATTCTTGGAAGGCCTTTGGAGAAATCTGTAGAAAGGGGAAAGAAGAAGAGGGATTTATGGTTTTTTAGGGCTTGATTCTTTAGAATTTCGCCATCATTTCCGCTGTACCTGTCACAGAAGTAAAAAAAACAGCAAGCATATTTGTTAAAAGATGGTAGGAAAGACAATGCAAAAATAAAAAATTTGAACATTCACATGCAAAGCATAAATTTTCCCTAGATATAATGAAAGAAAATAGATCTAGCAAAAGCCCTAAAAACATATCTGAATAATGAGTATTGAAACTTGGATCTATTTCATGAGCAAATGAAAAAAATTTAAAAAGGGAAAGGTAGAGGTAGAAGTTTGAAGATGGAGCTTTGGAGTAAGATCTTCTTATGTTTTTCCTCTTGGACAAATCCCAACTTTGTAGATCCTGAAAGACAACAGTGTAGCTGAGCTCACACCCTTCTCCAAACAGCAAGATCTGTTAAGACAATCAAACTTGAAACCCAGTGAGATCAAAAAAAATAACTAGTATGCTATGAATATTAAACCATGATCAATACTTCATATAACTGAATACTTGTACTCATCTAGGTTAAGATAAACTTTGCATAATAATCCAAATTGACAGCTGCAAATGGAAGATCTTATGTTCTAACAATAGACTTCTAAAGCTAGTTATTTGATTCACCATACAAGTAACAAATTTAAAACAAGGAAAGAAATCACCTCATAAGATAGACATCCACCAATGAAGAAACAATCCCATAGACCTCCAAAGTCGAAAATATTTATTCAATAAAATAATGATTACAATTTTTGCAGAGTTTCTATTCCCAAAAGTCCATCCGAATAGAGCTAAAGGAGCCTCTATTTATACAATGAAAGCAAGCCAAAACCCTAATCACCACACCACGCAGGGAGGGTGAAAACCCTAATGATCTAGCCATGTGAATGAGCCAAAACCTAATATGAAGAGCTAAGAGTGAGGGGAGGCCTCCACCTAGGCAAGGATCCCCCACTCCAACCCTAATAAACCAAATCCCATGCCACACGTGGCCTCCATAAGCAATAGAATGTGCCTCCAGTGCTCCAACGTGAGGGATGAGAGATGCTCATGTTTTAGGTTAGGGAGGTAGGAGTGAAGGCTAAAGGAGGCTTGTGCTAGGTTTGGAGGACCCAAACCCTAGAATCCATGGACACATGTCACTACTCAACCTTGAATGAATCAACGAACCAATAGATAGGCTCCACATCACCCAAACGTGATCATCACTGAAGGAGGTGATTTTGCTAAGTGAATGATAACTCAATGCTCACTGAATGCTGACTGAAGCCGAGTTATGTTAACTCCAATCATCATTAGTGCCCGATGCCATGTCATTCTACATTTCATTTCACTGAATTCGGATTAATTTGGAGAGATTTGGATTTTCTCCAAAATAATCATTTTAATTATTTAATCAATAATTTCCCCAAAAATGACCTTTTTGAGAAATTATGCGTTATGTGGCCGAATGATGATCTGAAAGTTGGATCTAGCTGGCTGGAAGATCAAGAATTATTTTTGGCTTAATGTTAGAGCCTTCAATCACTGAATTCGGGTTTTAGATGACTAAATTATTACAAATTGAATTTTTCCATTTAAATTATGGAAAAATTTAATTAAAAAATTAAAAAACATTGACGCATCCGGTAAAAAAATTTCAATTTTTTTCTAAGGGTCCTAGTGACTTAGGACATGACCATAGTCTATTCTAACAATGTCTAGTAGGTTTATATATACTCAGTTGGGCTCTAATAACCCCCTAAGTCCCAGAATTCAAAATCGGCCATTCCAGCTTTGGAGGAAGCGGGAGAAAACCTCGTCAATTATACTCGGCTATAGGCAAAGCATAATTGTCAAGGGAAAAAAAATCCCTAAAATAACTTAGTTGAAATTCTACATTTTAGGAGACCGAACCACTCAAAACACCCTACTAGCACATTTTATTACAAACCCCGCGGGGCCATGGTCATAATTATTCAAAACAAAAACTGACTAGCCAAACTGGCTAGACATAAAGACGGACCATATGATACACTAGAATCAAACATTTTTCATGTTTGTCAACTGGTGGCTCCTCAGCTAATCCAACTATGGTACAAAAAAATTGGCAACAATCTTGTCTATACTTTTGAATTTGGGGCCAGAGTTCTCAGTTTTTGTGAGCACATTTCACTCTGGAAAGGTTACCCTTCAAAATTGGCATATGCCAAGTCTGGAAAACTTCATGGAGTCACTCACTCAGGAGAAATACAAGCTTGTCCAAATGGGCTCTATCAAGACCAAGTATCAAGCACTAGTAGTGGGAGTTTTGAATTACTCAAAGGGAAATCCCAAACCCAAGAATTTGAAGCTACCAGACAAGAAGAAACTAGAAAAAACCCAAATCCAATGATGGAGCTTCTAATCCTCCCAGAGAGAAGGACAAGAAGGGAAAAGAAAATTCCAAATGCACCTATTGCCACAATGGATGGAATCTAGAAATATCATGCATGAAAAATACCATAGACACCATGGCGCAGCTGCTGGAGAAGAACAACATTCCAGTCCCTGACAGGGCAAGGAAGAAGGATGGCAAATCCAGTTCAAATGAAAGAAAGGAGAAATGACATGATTTGGTAGCATGTACCTCTAACTCTTTATCTTTTGTCATTGATTCGGTGGATTCCAAGAACATGGTAGCCAAGTGAGAGCTCTTATCCTCCATGATTTTGAAGGCTGGCCCAACAGTTTGAATGGGGGATGATTTAGAACTCCAGACCAGGGGGGTTGGGAGGATTGACTTAGAGCATGGTTTCTTTAGTGATGTATTTTATGTACCAGAACTTGCAGCAAACTTGTTGTCACTCTATCAAATTACCAATACATAGGAGAGCCAAACAGAGTGACCTTCACACTAGACATGGTAGAGATTACAGAAATCTCAATAGACCAAGTCATTGCAATTGGGTATGCAGATCATCATGAGAGGATGTACAAGTTTTTGAACTTTCTCCCCACTTCCAGTTACCAAGCACTTCTCTCACATGCCAATGAAGTTTCCAAGGTATGGCATGAGAGGTTTGGTCACATGAACTACAAGTACCTCCAAGCACTACACAGAGATGAGATGGTGGAAGGACTTCCACAAATTAGATCATCAAATGGAGCATGCATTGGGTGTGTAGTTGGGAAGCATCCTGGGCAAAGCTATGAGAAGGGGAAGGAAATGAGAGAAACACAACTACTTGGGTTGGTGCATTCAGACTTTATTGGTCCATTTCCCACTCCATCATATGGTGGATCAAGATATGTGCTTACATTCATAAATGATTACTCTCGATTTTGTTGGGTGTACTTCCTCAAATTGAAGTATGAGTTGTTTGAACTCTTGAAGATTTGGAAGGAATTTGTATAAAATCAGAGTGGGAATAATATTAAGGTCCTTAGGAATGATAATGGGAAGTAGTATGTGAACAAGAACCTACAGCACCTTTGTGAGGAGTGTGGCATCCAAATGCAACACTCAACTCCCTACACACCATAGCAAAATGGTGTGGCCGAGAGGAAGAATAGATCTCTCAAGGAGATGGCCACTTGCATGATAGAAGCAAGGGATATTAGTCCCAAGCTATGGGATGAAGCCATTAGTTGTACTTATCACATACAAAACAGATCCTTTCACAAATCAGTAAAAGGAATGACACCTTAGGAGGCATGGTTTGGTCAAAATCCAAATGTCTCAAATTTCAAGATATTTGGAACTAGAGCATGGGATAGAATTCCCACTGAAAAGAGGAAATCCTTGCAAAATAAATCAAGGAGTGCATTATGGTTGGGTATGGTGAGGAAACCAAAGGATACAATCTCTTTGACACTTCCACTTGCAAGACATTTGTTGAAAGAAGTGTGAAATTTGAAGAAGAGCCAATTCCAGATTTCGAGCTTGCATCGCGGGGATGCTCCTCTCCTCAACCATTTGAAGATGTAAGTGATGATACATGCTCTATTTTTTCTGATATTTCTGATATAAATGTTGCTGAAGATGATATTTCTCTAAATGACTCACCATCTAGGCCCAAGTGGGCTGAAAATTTGTACAAGCAGTTGGGGAATTGGCAGGCAATCCCCATGAGACTAAGAAGACTAGATCACAAACTAGTAAATATTCCTTTGCAAGTGATAGTGCTCTTGATAAGCACTGTTATATGCTGATTGGGTCTGATCCTAATACATATCAGCAAGCTTGTAATGACCCTAGATGGAAATCAGAAATGGAAGATGAATTTCAGTCCCTCCAAGAGAACAATACATGGGAATTGGTTCCCCTTCCTCCAAAGAGGAAGCTTGTTCAATGCAAATGGGTTTTCCAAACCAAAATTGCTGCTGATGGTTATGATATGAAACATAAGGGAAGATCAGTTTCTAAGGGATATTATCAGGTCCATGGTGTTGATTACAGAAAGACCTTTGCACCGGTAGAAAAGATGGACTCAATTAGACTAGTTCTAGAGTTGGCAGCTAGTAAGGGTTGGCAAGTTCACCACATGGATGTTAATAGTGAATTCTTGCATGGCGAGCTACAGGAGGAGATCTATATGCAGCATCCTAAATTTTTCCAATAGGATCCTTCAATGGTATGTAGGTTGAAGAAATCATTGTATGGACTCAAGCAAGCCCCCAGGTCTTGGTATGTAAAAATAGATGTTTTTTTGCTCTCTATTGGTTTCACTAGATGCAAATCATACCCTAATGTGTATTTGCAGCAACATGATGGTATTTTTCAGGTAATTGTTCTTTATGTTGATGATCTCCTCATTACAGGTAGTTTCACCAATTCAATTGACTCAATTAAGTCATCTTTGCATAGTGAATTTGCCATGACCGACCTAGGATTGCTAAGGCAATTTTTGGGCTTGGAAATTGAGCAAAATGAAAGGGGCATCAAGATGATTCAACCACAGTATGATTAAGCCCCACTAAAGAAGTTTAACATGGATGAGTGTAAGGAATCCAAGTCTCCCTTTATTTCTGGCATCAAAATGCATGAATTTGGTAATTCTCCATTGGTAGATATTACACTCTACAGGAAACTAGTGGGCAGCTTGCTCTATCTCACTCACACAAGAACTTATTTGTCTTATGTTGTAAGTGTTTTAGCAATACATATGCACCAGACACATGAGATCCATTGGAGAGCAGAAAAAATAATTCTTTAGTATGTCCAGGGTACCAAGAATTTTGGGGTGCACTACACAGCCAATTCCTCACTTCAACTAGCGGGATTTTCTGATTCAGATTGGGCTGGAGATCCCACTGAAAGGAAATAAACTTCAGGTTTGTTCTTCATGTTTGTTGAAGGTCCCATTTTTTTTTCAAGTAAGAAACATCACACCATTTCACTTTCATCAGCAGATTTCGAGTACAGGTCCGCAGTCAATGCTGCTACACAGTGTGTTTGGTTACAGGGAATTCTCTGGGAATTTGGTGTCACAATTGATTCTCCAACCAACATTTGGGTGAAAATCAAAGTGCAATAAAATATATATATATATTGATCTAGTTCAGAGGTAGAGGAAAAAACATATAGAGATCCACATGCATTACATTCAGGGCTTAGTGCATGACAGGGTGATCTCACTATAGTATAGCCCATCCACCGAGCAAATTGTTGATATTTTTACCAAGACTTTCACAGAGAAGACCTTCACCTACCTGAGATATTTCTTTGGGTGAGGAAAGGATGGTAATTTGTTGTTATTTGTTGCATATCCATCCCCATATCCATTCTTGAGGGAAGTTTTTGTCCCATGAGGTTTTCCTTCTTTTCCTCGGTTCATACAGGCAAATAAATTGTAATTTCTGAATTATGTATTTGAGGTGACTTGTGCCATTGTTGCCAAGGCCTCCATAATTTTGTGAGTTGTACTTAGTTGTTGGATTAAGGGAGAGTGTTAAAATATTAATCCAACTCATTAGTCCCTAATTACACTACTTAGTCAATTTTATTGCTTTCTAAGCATTAATACACTATGTGGTGGACTAGGGGTGCTTAGTTGGACAAATGCCAAGTCAAATTGGGGCTTTCACACCCACATGAGCACTCCAGATAAGTAAACCAGCTACAAGTGCACCATCATCATTTCTGATGCGCTTCCATCCATTGAATGTGGACAGCTTGGTTGACTTGGAGCGCTAGAGGTGGATTTTGTCCATTTTTTGCTTGATTTGGTGCATTAAATATTACCTTGAGACTCTAACCACCCAAATTTCCACACCCATGATATATAAGGTGTAATAATTGACCCAAATCACTTTAGCCATGTCCATTCAGTAATTCATGGCTATTTTGGATGATTTGGGGCGTGATTGGCCCACCTAGGGGGGTTTGATGCCAATTTGGCAATTTTGACTTGTATGCTCACATTGGGCTTCCAAATCCTCATGAAAATCCTATGTTATAATATATACCTAATAATAACATGTTTAAATGTTAGATGGTTAAAAATTATATTGTTTTTGTTACATTGTGTGTGTAATTTGCTTCTCAATTGATGGTTTTTGCTAGTTTTTGCACCAAATTTGATTTGTCAGCTTCACTAACGCTCCTAGATTCTCTTGTGGTTTGAATTTCTCACAGAAATTCATAGCATATTTTATTGGTCATATGAGGAGATGTCAAGCATAGATCCATCTATCGTTGAACACAAAATCTGCACTTACCCTGATGCTGCACATGTTCGACAAAAAATTCGACCTGTAAATCCACGGAAATCGGCAGTCGTCAAGGCTAAAGTGGAAAAAATACTGAATGTGGGGTTTATTTACCCAATTTCTCTGATAAAATGGGTATCCAATCCTGTTCCTGTTGATAAAAAACAAGGGACCATACGCGTGTGCACTGACTTCCATGACTTAAATAAAGCGTGTCCCAAAGACAACTACCCCACACCCTTCATCGATCATATCATTGATGCATATTCCGGTAGTGAGGTATTTTCTTTTATATATGGTTTTTCTGGGTATAACCAAATTCAAATTAAGCTAGAAAACCAACATAAAACTAACTTCATTTGTGCTTGGGGGACCTTCGCGTACAAGAAAATTCCCTTCGGTTTAAAAAATTTCGAAGCTACCTTCCAGCGGGCAATGAATTTTTCCTTCCACAATATCAAGAATATTGTTGAACCTTACCTAGATGATTTGACTTCCCATTCTCACAAGAGGAAGGAAAATCCAAATCACCTTCGTATGATCTTTGAACGATGTAGACATTATAAGATACGCTTGAATCCCCACAAGTGTGTTTTCTTTGTCGAGCCGAGGAGGTTATTAGGGTTTATTGTGTCAAACTAAGGAATATAGGTGGATCCTTTGAAATTCGAGGCTATTGTAAATCTTCATCCTCCTCATTCCATTAGGAAGCTTCAAAGTTTGCAAGGGAAATCCAATTTCCTTCAGCGTTTCATAGTCAATTATGCCAAGATAACGAAAGGTTTCATGTGCTTGCATCGGAGTCGACTATAGGTGTAGTACTTGTTCAGGAGGACGACAAGCTTCAAAAGCATGTTGTCTATTACATTAGTCTTGCATTAGCTGGTCCAGAGCTTAGGTACTCCCACATTGAGAAGTTGGATTTAGCAGTAGTCTATGTAGTTCATAGATTGTGTCACTACATCTTGTTGAGGAAAACCATAGTGGTTGCAGATGTAAATCCCTTTCAGTATGTTTTGTCCTGATGCATAATCAAAGGAAAATTCAATAAATGGATAGTCATCATCCAAGAGTTTGACTTGGATTTTCAATCTTCTAAGTCCAAAAAGTCTTTAGTTTTCGTAGAACTGATCTCGAAATTCCCTACAGAAGAGACTGTCATGGAGGAAGAAGACTCATTCCTAGATGAGTATATCTTTCTCATTTCCACCTCTGATCCCTGGTGCAGAGATATCTTGGTGTATCTCCAGACTCTTAACTATCATGCATCCTTCTCACGGGAAGATCGACAAATTGCGTGTCAATACAAAAAACTACATGATCATCGATGATACCCTATATCGACGAGGGGTTGATTCTATCTTGTGTCGATGCCTCACCCATGAGGAGGTTGAGCTTGTCCTAAATGATTCTTAGAGCAGAGTGTTGGAGCAGGGTCCTACAGCTACAGGAAAACATGCTACATCGGGAGAGGGAAGTCAAAGAAGAATGGACATGAGCGGCTGAGAAGAGAGAGCTCAACCACTGCACTTAAGGAAACGGTGAAGATAGGAGGGCTCAACTACCCTCATAAAGAGAAAAGGAGCAACGGACCGAGGTATTGAAGACAAAGGACAGCAGGAAGCAATGCCCATACCCACGATCAGCGTCGGGAAGCGTGGAAGACTGCAGAAAGCTGTGGTGTGACGGTAAGCGGCAGCCCACAGTACAGATGCGCCGACTGTCACAGTTAGGGTTTTTGGGTTACTGTTGGGAAAGGCCCATAGTTTTGTAATGGCGAGACCTTCAGGACGCCTATATAAGCATGTATTTTGTATTGTAAAAGGTTAGGCAGTTAGACAGTTGGGTAGCCAGTGATTCATATAGCTAGCTAAGTGTCTCTAGTGTCTCAGTATTGTAAGAGTCGAGCTCTGGTTCTGTATTAAACCGGTTATTATCTTACGGTAACCAGTAGCTGGCTCCTTGAGCATGTATGTAACAATCCGCAGGGATTGAGAGAGAGAGAGAGAGAGAGAGGAAGAGTATATTGTAAGAGAAGGCAATATTATAAGAGAAGAGATCTAAGAGAGAAGGGATCCCGGCTGTGTGCATGGAGTTTCCTAGAAGATCTCAGGCTGCATATCAAGTTGCAGCGGAACTGTGTTTACTCTTTCAAGATATAATATAAAAACCAGTTCCCGTGGACGTAGCTTCCCCCTTGGAGGTGAACCACATAAAATCCGTGTGTTGTGCGACTATTTCATGTGTTTGTGCTTTAGTTATGTGTTATCTGTTATCGGTTACATGAATGTTGCTTATCAGTTGATGGACGTATGAATGTTATGCTTCAGTTATAGCACATAGAAGGTTAAACGCCAGTTGAATGTATCAAGTAGTCTGTATATGAGTTTATCAGTGCTTGGTTCATAATAGTTTGACAGTTACAATGTTAAGCGACTCTGGTATATGAGTTCCGTGAGTTTAGCGTAGTTGATGTCAGCGTGTTAAACTGTAGAGGTCTAAGTGAAGTGGTTTAACTCTCTTGTGGAGGTTAACAAAGTTAGTAGACCCAGGAAGGAGGTCACAGGACCTTGAGAGTTGATACGCATATTGAGCCTCATTATAGGATATATTACAGAATAGAAAGGAGATATCGCATCGTCTGGGGAGCTGTGGTGTGAGATATCGCAGGGAAGGAGCTGAGCGGAAGAGTAAGTTGTGCATCGCCATAGAAGCTGCGATGCGATAAGAGTCTGCTTCCTACCAGCGCCAACTAGAAGGAGAGATTGCTTTCGCAAAGAGATCCTGCTGGCGAAGAAGAGTCGTGAGACCACTAGGATGCTAAAGAACCCGGTTGAGGACACTTGAGTCTTCAGTCGACCCATCCAAGATCACTTCGGGTGAGACTTCAGTCCGCTCTGCGGTCTGTCACCGAAAGGGCCAGTGAGCTATGGGTTTTGTTGGTACAGTAAAGTAAACCCGGGTCTGCCCAATCCAAACCAACAAATGGTTTCATTTTCGGCTTTGAACACATTGACAAGCTAATGTTCTGTTGGCATCCTACTAAAGAAGAACTCAACTAGTGGGTTGGGTCTAAGGAAAAAGAATTTGCTGCGACAGAAAACAAGAGTTCTAGACTGAGTACAGAGGACTGGTTACAAAAACATATCTTCACAGACCTGCATGAGATATTTTTTGCGACCTATGAAAATGATTTGTACGACTGGTTATCAAAGTTGACTGATAAGAACATATTCAAGAAGAAAAGGAACATTGTCTGGACACCGGAGCTGATTCAGATTGTGAAGAGTATAGATAATCCCATTTCGTGGGCAGTAGACTTCTAGCTTGCGAGTTTGCTGGAAGGCTTCATTACAAAGTTCGCAATCGATCAAAGAAAGAGCTTCAGCGAAGCAGAGAGGTACTTCTTCAAAGGCTATCGTGGTAAGTACCTAAGCTCTTTAAACTTGTCCATTAAAATGTTATTACATGAAAAAGGAGTAATGGATCTATTCTCATATGAATAAGTAAGTAAGTGTAATTTCACAAGAGTTTGAGAGTGATTTTGATGAAATTGGATGTACAGGTAGTGGTAAGAAATATAAATTAAATTTCAGATCTTCTCTCTTTGAAAATAGTTCAGACAGTCTTAGAGAGCAGAGTCACAGTAATATAGAGAGACCAGTAGGAGGTATCCCTTACCACCCTTATACCCCACAGAAAACAACCGGGACTCAGAATAATCCCGTAGGAACTACATCTAGTAGTTCACACACAGTACATACTACCGCTACATCACCTACACCTACACCGTCGAGTGGTAGTAATACAAAAAATCAGCATCCACCATGTAGAAACAGAATGGGGGGTGACATGAAGTTGCCTACCTTCAAAGGTACAGGGGCAGAAGACCCAGAACAACATTGGTTCCTTTGTGAAGCCATATGGACCATTAAAGGGATCCAAGATGATAATATTAAACTTGTCCAGTTGGTCACTACACTCAGAGACAGAGCTTTAACATGGTATATGAAGTATACAACAGCGCCAGCCAGAACACTTGCATAGGTCAAGACCGCAATGATTAAAGAATTTAAGAAACCTAAGTCTGAGTCACAGTGTATCACAGAGCTTAAAGACATTAAACAGTTACCTACAGAGTCTGTATGGGACTTTGATAAGAAATTCAAAGCTCTTATAGACCAGGTTAGCTTTGAGTTTGCATCAGAGCAGCATAAGGAATGGTTCATCGCAGCACTGCTCCCGCATATCAGACTTCCCCTCATGCAACATAGACTCTGTACGCAGGATGAAGTGTTGGAGATGGCAATGAAACTAGAGGCTTTGCCTCTAGCCTAGACCAGTACAAGAATGACAAGATTACAGAACCAGTTAACCAATCTTACGTTACAGATGCATGAGATTAAGAAAGGAAAAGAGATTGCACAAGAACTATGGTGTGTAAAGTTTTAAGGACATGGCCATACTAAGGATAACTGTCCAGTATTTGTTGAATATTTAGCAAGTGGGGCTGCTAACCCCTTATTACAGACTCAAGGGCCGTGGTGTGAACTCTACAGAACAAGAGGACATTGACCACTGGAATGCCCTTTACTTTAGAAGTATGTACAAACCCCTAAGAACTTATATTGTAACTTCTGTAAGTCAGTAGGTCATGATGAACATAATTGTCGAGCTTATGATCTTATGATAGAAAGAAAACATGACGTATATAGAGTCCAGTCAGAAACACCAGGTCCAGCAGCAGGACCACAACATGAAGAGGCTCATGTTGGTCGTGGAGGAGGCTTTGTCTATGGCCGTGGACCGATTACTTGTTACAATTGTGGAATTGTAGGACATTATGCTAGGGACTGTTAGAACCCTAGTACGACATGTAAGTATTGCAAGTCCTGTGATCACCCTATAGAAGAATGTCCTATCTTGATAGCCAAGATTAGGGACCCTAAGCAAGCAGTACACCAGAACATCCAGCTTATTGCTGCTAAGCAGAAAGAGCCAGAACCAAGAGTCAATATCGTGACTCGCAGCAATGCTTCTACTAGTATAACATCGCAGGATGACGCAAAGAACACAGGTCCAGAGTGGGTGCGCAAAGCCACTAATAAATCAACACCACTCGACCTACTGAAAAACAAAGAAACATTTCAGAAAGCTCAAACTTTCTTTGCTAACCCTACACCATCAGGATCGCAGGTACTACCGTGCAGGGGCATACCACAGCAAGAACCTTGTGGCGTTAGTCCTATGCAGATATCGTAGGCTACCACATCGGGAAGGAGCGAAGAGGATGAGTTGACAGGAAGTGTACAATCCTTCCTACGGAGTTGCTTGAAACTTGTTAGAAATGAGAAAGCTATCGGAGAGCTTCAGCGCATCATAGATCAGTGTCAGCCATCTTCTTCCGTGAGCAGTGCGCAGTGTGTTGTTCATAATATTATGGGACATACAAGAACAGGAAGAGAGATGAGACTCACAACACAAGTTGGAGAATTTGAAATGGACGAGGTAATCCTAGATTTAGGATCAGAGGTAAATGTTCTGACTAAGCAGACATGGGAACAGACGGGTAGCCCTAAGTTAGCCAGATCGCCTATCCATCTGCGCTTAGCCAATCAGCAGAGGGTATCACCACTAGGTCGATTACAGCAAGTGCCAGTTGATATTGACGGAGTTCGCAACTTTGCCGACTTTGAAGTTATAGAAATCATTGGTGACAGTAGACCATATCCAGCTCTACTAGGTATTGATTGAGCAATTGATAACATGGATGTTATCGACTTAAAGAAATGACAAATGACCTTTGAGGATACACAGATCCGGGTCATCACATCGTTGGATCCTTTTCAGGGTCCTCTCTATAGTGAACCTATCCGAGCAGAGGAGGAGGCGCATAATATGGAAAGCCTCTATCAGATGACAGCTAATCAGAGTGATTACATCAATTCGACTGTAGAAGGAAACATTAGTTGGCGATGCGAAAGCTCATGCGCATCAGACTCGGATGTTGGTCTAGAGAACTGGCCGAACAGACTTTACGAAGTCTCAGCTCGCAGATGTGCACTTATGACTAAGTCACTGAGATGGATTGGCGCAGAGATTATTGATATTTCTTCGTTTCATGGCTTAGCGGATGTCAATGACTTTTTACAGCAGTTTGAGCAGGAAATTCCTCAGGAGTAAAGGATGACAACTATTGAACTTGCAGTAAAAGCCACACCTGCAAGATGGTTGTATGCACATAAAGAACATATCACATCATGGGATGATGTTAAGAGATTGATGGCGATTAGGTTCTCTCATGACAAGGAGCCCTTACAGCGGAAATATACAGGAGAAAGTGACCCCGGGTCACATATTCAGATTTGTGAACAGAGTTGGTCAAAAATTCCAGAGGATGAATGGGTTCACCTATTCATTCACACTTTAGACACAGTGCCAAGGAACTGGTACACTGAGACAAAGTTGCACAGAGGAACCATCACATGGCCACTTATGATAGACAGCTTTCTACTCACTTTCACTTTTGAATCTGAGTATCCAAGCATTGATCAGGCCCTAGGTGTTATAAAAGCTAAGATATTCGATGACTATACCCAATCAGTCGCTGCTCAATCTGATTGGGCTATCCAGTTAGAAGATGCGCTAGAGTGCTACAACTTCACAGCAGAGTCAGGCGATGAGGATGAAAATCCTCGTAGTATCAACATTCCAGATTCAGAAGGGACTCGCGATGTTGATGGACCAAAACTCGAGATTCCAGCTATCACAGACCCTATCAAGATTAAAAATATCAATATTGGCACAGAAACAGAACCAAAGTTTGCCTCTATTGGAGACTATTGGGATGATGAAATAGTAGGACACATCGCAGATCTCTTACATGACTATCAGGACCTATTTCCCACTAAGTTCACAGAGATGAAGGGAATAGTAGGAGATTTGGGAGTCATGCGCATACCATTGAAAGAGGATGCTAGGCCAGTTAAGCAGCGTCCATACAGATTGAATCACCGCTATAAAGAAAGAGTTAAGGATGATATCGATAAGATGCTAGTAGTAGGAATCATTGAGCCAATAGAAGAAAGCGAATGGGTTAGTCCCATGGTTGTGCAGGAAAAGAAAACTAAAGGAGACATCAGGATTTGTGTCGATTTGCGCAAACTCAACGATGCATCACTTCATGACCCATTTTCGACACCCTTTACTGATGAAGTTTTAGACAATGTGGGAGGACAGGAGGTCTACTCCTTCACTGATGGCTTTTCAGGCTATCACCAAATCAGAATCCATCCAGAAGATCGACATAAGACCACCTTTGTGACAGAATGGGGCTCATTCCAATATACGGTAATGCCCTTTGGTCTTAAAAATGCACCAGCTATCTTTTCTAGAGTAGTAGTTGCTATATTCAAGGAATACATCCATAAATTCTTAGAATTATATTTTGATGATTGGACTGTATTTGGATTAATCAACAAGCATATAGGAGATTTAAGGCTCATGTTAGAGAAATGTAGGCAATATCAGATTTCTCTTAACTTGAAGAAATGTATATTTTGTGCACCATTTGGTATTTTGTTGGGTCATATTGTTTGTAGACAAGGCTTGATGGTAGATCCTGCAAATATTGTCATCATTGTACATCTCCCAACACCCAACTCAGTCAAGCAATTGAGAACAGTGCTTGGTCATACCGGGTACTATAGAAAATTCATCAAAGGCTATGCAAAGATCACAGCACCTATGGAAACGTTGTTAAAGAAAGACATGAAATTCCTATGGAATGAGGAATTCCAGCAAAGTTTAGACACACTTAAGGAGAAGATGGTTACAGCACCCATCTTAGTATTCCCAGATTGGAACAAGCCATTTCATGTCCATTTGGATGCATCTGGCATCGCACTGGGCATTGTCTTAACACATCCAGGAGAAGGAGGTATTGATCACCCTATCGCGTACTCCAGCAGAAAATAATCTACAGCAGAAAAGAACTACACCACTACAAAACGAGAAGGATTAGCTATGGTGTATGCTCTACAAAAGTTCAGGCACTACCTGTTGGGTGCCCCATTCAAGATGTTTACTGACCATTCTGCTTTAAAGTATTTGGTCAATAAACCAGTATTAGGAGGAAGGATCTGCAGATGGTTACTCTTATTTTAGGAGTATGATTTTGAAATCATTGTAAAACCAGGAAGATTAAATGTCGGACCTGATCATCTATCGCGAATAGAGTCAGGGGAAGAACCAAGTAAGTTAGAGGATAATTTGCCAGATGCGCAATTATTTTCTATCTAGATCGCAGATGAGTACTATGAGGATATTATTCACTTTCTCACTACAGGGTGGGCACCAGTTGACTTTACTAAGCAGCAAAAGAAACAGTTAGTTGTGAAAGCAGTAGACTTCACTTTGATCGCAGGACATCTATATAAGTTAGGTCCAGATGAATTCTTGCGCAGATGCATGATGTCGCACGAGAAAGAGGCCATTATCAGAGAAGCACACTCAGGTCCCGCAGGAGGTCATTTCGCAGGAAAGCCGACTGCTCAAAAAATCCTGACTGTAGGGTTATGGTGGCCTATTTTGCATAAAGACACTAAGGATTTTTGCAGATGTTGTGATATCTGCCAGAGGGTAGGAAAACCTTCGCAAAGAGATGAAATTCCACTGCGACCATAGATTATGCTACGGGCATTTGACAAGTGGGATATAGATTTCGTGGGTCCTATCTGTTAACACCCAAAAATGGTTAACTAACTCATCTATCTCACTACATGGCTCATTTGTCTATTTGCCTACCATATTTCCCTGAAAATCCCACTAAAAAGCCTCCAAAAGGCCTAAAATGCCTCCAAAAGGCCATAAAACTATCTAAAAAGCCTCCAAAAGGCCAAAAAACCCTTTTTTCCTCCAAAAATATCCAAAATTCCTCTAAAAATAGCAAAAATCCCTAAAAGGGAAGAAAAAATATAAAATAATGAGGAAAAGGAGGAAAAAACCCTAAACAAGCTGCCCTAAACCACATGGTTTCCAAAACCATGGGCAAGCACTCCACCACTAAAAAACTATAAATAAGTGGTGGAGACCCCTCATTTCACATCCACAATCATAAGCATCCTGCCTCTGCCGAAATTATTCTCGAAACCCTAGCTTACCATCAAGCTATTTTCACCATTGAGAACCTTTTTGGCCCATTTTCCACCACCGGAGAAGGAAAAGAAGCAGCCTGGAGCTCGGAGCCACCGACATCGGATCAGCGCAACGGACTCCACCAACCTCCTCATTGGAGGTAATATTAATAAAAAATTACCATTATACATTTCTTTACTGTTTCTACTTCACGTTATTTACTTTTTACTGCTTTAGCTTAGTCTTTATTTCAGTTTATTTTTGTTTACATCATTGAACTGCTACTAAGGATTCTAGATTCCTTAGTAGGTGCTCATCAGCACAAGCTAGGGTGAAAACCCTAGCTACAGTTTTGGCGACTCCGCTGTCTTTTTTAAGTTATTTTTTTCGTACTGTACTTTCGGCTGTCGTTTTCGGCCGCCGAAAACCGCGTTTTTTCTTTCAGCAGCCGCGGCCCGACCGCGCATTTCAGGCCCTAACCCGCGACCAGCCCGCCGCTGTCAGCCTTTTTTCCTGCGCCCCGACCGCGTTTTTTCCACCCACAGTCGTGATCCGACCGCGCCTGTTCATTACACAGGCGCGCTCCGACTGCCACTGTCATTCTGAAACCCGCGACCTCGACCGCGCCTGTTTCCCTTAAACCCGCGATCTGCGTGCAACTGTTGCCTTCCAACCCGCGGTCCGACCGCGCGAGTCCGCCCCATACCCGCGGTCCGCGAACTGTTTTTTGACTTTGTTTCCGCGCCGAAACCCAGCCACTTTGCCTCCCTTTTTCCTGCACTTGCAGAGCCACCTGTACCACTTGCAGCCGTACAACCATTTCTGTCCCTTGTTTACAGCATTGTTTAGAAACTTTTTAGCATTCTTGATTTCAAAAAAAAAAAAAAGGGTTTGCAAATTTTTCAAAGTTTTTCAAAGTTTTCAAAGTTTTTCATACATTGCTATTGTTATTTTGGATTCACAACCTCACATGCACACAATCTATCCCCTAATTCAAAGTGAGACCTAAAATCTATCTAACTCAACAAACACTATAACCTCGTTTGAGGAACCCAAAAGAATCTTGTAGTTAGGTAGTATCGGGGGGATAGGCTTCAAATAACACCCCTCGGTTATTTACACGTGAGACATAGTTGTTGTCCTTTAGGGAACCAAAATCCCTTAGTATTTTTTGACACGGTCACCACCAGTTTGTCAGAGGGCCTCTCCCTTAGGAGGGTTGAAGTCGTGAGATTGGTTCCGGAAGTCTGAGTGGAATACCGAAATCCATTCAGTAACTGAAGGGCTACCTTTCGCAGTTCTCGGAATATCCATGTATAGGGAATATTGCGGTTAAAGGACCAAGTGGCAGATTCACCTTTCTGGACGTGTCATGAACGGGGTATCTTAGTTGCCATTCTTCTAGGTTTGCGTACCCGGTGTCCCTCCCGGTAGGGGGATACTTTAGCCATTTGACTTTCCTACTTATATTGTCTGACTTGGATTTCATCACCTTGCAGAGGATATACTTAGTTGAGTCATAATACCATTAGCTAGGTGTTTGCATGCTCCCTTACCTCCTCTTGGTCTAGTGAGTCCACCGATTTTTCTTTTTTAGGCAACCGACTGCTTATTGGTATTCTGACCACTTTGTTGACACTCCACCTATTGTAGCACGCAGTTACAGTAGGTGTTTTGAGTTGCTTTTTGGCCTGAGTGCCTTGTTTTTCGAGCTCTCCTCCTGCACACACGGTTGCATTAGGATTTTTGAGTTGCTTTTTCGACACCACAACCCACATATTTGAAAACCACTTGTCACCATTGACTCTTCGAGACATTCTCGTCGCCTCAGAGGCGAGCCCCCACAGCATGGTTCACTTGACACCACACGTCATTACCGTAGATCTCGAGCCTTGTCACTCGACTCCACTCGTCAGCGGCATAGGACTCCGTCACCAGATTTCGAGAACACTCTTTACACCGCCCCCACTAGCCCCATGGCTGGCGTGAATCCCAACCCCTCCATCATAGGGACCACCGGTGGTACATCCGCCACTATACCAGTTACTACACCTATCATGGGTACGCCCTCCACAGGAGGCCCGTCCACCGTTCCCCTCACCGTACCTATTCCTACGGCAGGAATACCCATACCCACTCCATTAATAACTCCTACCACCGTAGTTCCCCCGCTTGGGGGAAACATCCCTCACATCCCCCCTCCACCTGGGGGCATGGACCCCAACGTGGTTCAACCCACTACCGCATCACACCCTCCATCCAGCTTGCCATACATGGCTAGCCTCAACCTACCTGACCTAGCCAGGTTAACCAATGACCCCATCCGGCACAATCCTATGTGTTCCCACATGCCCACCAAACTCCCCTCGGACATCCCTAAGTTTGAGGGTAAAGCGGGTGAGGACCCGCAGAACCATATCATGTCCTTCCATCTATGGTGTTCCTCCAATTCCATAGTAGATGACTCCATTCGCCTCCGTTTATTACAGCGCACTTTCACTGGCTTAGCTGCCAAATGGTATATCGAGCAACCCCACGGCACCCACACCACCTTTACGTCCCTGGCCTCGACCTTCCTCCAGTTCTTCCAGTTGCCTGTTCGCTATGACGCAGGCGTCGAGATCCTTCTCTCATGTAGACAGAACACGGCTACCCATATCACCGACCACATCCATGAATGGCGGCGATGCTGTAGCCTCTGCAAAATCAAGCTAGATGACCGGATCTTCCTAGATTGGTTCCTTAAGTCCCTCCTTCCGCTCATTGCTAAGGATGTGGCAGCTGAATGACCCCAGTCGGAGGAAGAGGCTATCCTTAAAGCCCAGCAGTTTGATCTCATTTATGCCCAGTCGGGTTATCTTTACACCATCATACCAGACGCCCCTCGAGGCGATTCCCCACATCACGATGCGCCGGGGGCATCCCACACTGCCGATGGCATCATTGGCCGCCTCTCTTCGCAGCTTCAGCCCTTTTCCATAACCCGTCCTACTCCTGGACCTGAACTTTCGCGGGCCACATCACAGTCCGGAGCAACCACCTCGTATGCTCACATGCCCCCTCAACACCACACCCATGGACCCTCCTGTCCACCTCAGTGCTTCGGCAATATGTGTTGGAGCAGGACCCCGCAGCTACAGAAGAAGCTGCTAATTTTGGCGGAAAGAGAGAAGTTTAGCGGAAAAAGGACAGGGCAGAGCTACGACGGCGTAGCACGTTTCCAGCTGGAGAGCAGAGCCGGAAACCACAACTTTTGGGATAGAAAAGCCAAGGAGGCAACGGTACCAGAGCGGCCGAGAGAAGAAAGCTCAACCACTGCATTGAAGGCAGCGGCGGAAGACAGGAGGGCTCAGCGACCCTCATAAAGAAGAAGGAGCAACGAGGCTCAAGCATTGAAGGCGAAGGACAGAAAGAGAAGCGGTGCATAGTACCCATGGTCAGTACCGGGAAGCATGGAAGACTGCAGAGAGCTGCGGTGTGATGGGAAGCGGCTACCTCAAGGACAGAGAGGACCGACTGTCACTGTTAGGGTATGGGTTAACTGTTGGGACAGGCCCACAGTGTTGTAATGGCACGACCTTCGGGCTGCCTATAAAAGCTTGCATTTTTTGTATTGTAAAGGGTTGGTTGGGTAGCTAATCAATCATTAGATAGTCGATCAGTTGATAGTCTTGTAGATTCAGAAATCAGTTAGACAGACTGCGTTGTAACGATCCAGACACATAGTTGTCTGTGATTCATTTGAGTCTGTATGTAATCATTTGCAGAGAGAACAGAGAGGGAAGAGATATAGAGAGAAGATCAGAGATCTAGGAGAAACTTTGCGCTGCAAGGGTAGTGCAACAAACTGTGCTAACTTCCCTCAAGATATATAATAGAAGCACAGTTTGGTGGACGTAGCTCCCAGCCCGGGGGTGAACCACGTTAAATATGCGTGTTATGTGTTGAATGGATGTGATTGTATTTGCTTATTGTTACTAGTTATTATGCATGTAATGATAGTAGCAGTAGACGAATGTATGTATTGTTTCGTTCATAATATTGCAGAAGGCTAAGGATAAGTCGAAGTATTGCAGTAGGTTGTTTAAGGACTATCTCACGTCGATCACTAATTACCAGTTATTCATAAGAGACTTCTGAGAAGTAGAGTGTCGCACATCGACGTAATCAACGTTAAGAGCGTAAAGTCGCAGTGGTAAGGTATCGCAGAGAAGCGATATCGCATCGGCAGAGGAGCTGCGATGCGAGATACTGCGAGCTGAGGGCTTAGCATTGAGGAGAGGATGGGTGTTCTGCGGTGCGCAGAAACATAGTAAGGATTGGAAAGCTGTGAGTAAGTGGAAGTTGTGCGACGTGAGAGGAATCCGAGCAGCCGGTGCAGGGTTGAGCATCGCTGGGGTGAAAGTGCTGCGAGTAGAAGGGGACGTGCGATGCGCAGCGCTAGTTGACCTAGTGGCGCACAGGAGAAAAGGGGAAAGAAGTAGGATGTCCAGAACCTGGTCCAAGACACTTGAGTCTTGGCCAACCCATTAGATTCACTTCGGGTGAGACTTTAGATCGCTTTGCGGTCTGTTGCCGAAAGGGCCAGTGAGTTTGGGGTGTTGTAAACCCGGGTCTACCCATGCAATCAACAATATGCCTTCCGCTTACCCCTCCCTGGTCGCACCTCAGCCATACTATCACCAGCAGGCTGCACCAGCTCTTGCACCGCCACAATCCCAACCCCATTATTATCAGCCATAGCCAGCCCCTGCGGCAAACCCACAACCCGCTCCACAGCAATATCAACAACCCCCTCAAGTAGCC
>LPNX010616963.1:1684-29396 GCA_001517045.1 Pseudotsuga menziesii
ACTTGCCAAAAGAGACCCTCAACTTTTTGCACACACCCTGAACAACACCCAAAAAAATTGTGGGTCTTTTCTCCCACTCGATGGCATTACCAAAAACGATTTCCATCTTGGAAAACAACGAAAAATGCAACAAAATCATGGGGGAGGAAACCCAACCACTGCTAATTACAAAAAATGATTTCCCAGCATGAGAAAAATGAGGTAAACAACAAAAAAAGGGAATCGATACACACACAGGAAGTTCTAGCTGCCTCCAAGAGCTCCACGTGAAGGAAAATGGTGAGGAAAACATGAAAACATGAAAGCATGGTAGAATGGCATACGTTTTTGGGTTTTTACTTGCCTAAGGAGTCAAAATGTGTTTCCCAAAAACTGATGGCTTCTTCAATTCGAATTTGGACGGTCATACCTTGCCCATCCCATGCAATAGCCAACTCAACTTAATTTCTAGCAGTAATAAATTATTGGGTGAATAAGACAAGAAAAGTAGTTGATAGTGTGATGGGTTCTCCCTTTGACATTTGGTTTTTCCCCAGTGGCCCAAAAGTTTGAATATCTCCCCCCCCTTATCCTTAGGAAATCATGCCCCCATCTCATTATTTGTTGCATTGACATAACTGGTTGTGGTTTTTTAATTAAATTGCATATTTACATGATGTCCAAAATTATAATGTGCCGGATAGCACAAAAATACCATCGGCAATGACTATTAATTGCCGAAACATAAAATGCTAAATTGATGGTGGGATTTTGCCTTTAGATCCACACCACGATTAAATACAATATATACATCATATACATTTAATGCAAACGGGGTCAAAACCCAGGTGTTACAGGTTTGGTAAATGTAGAACATATCTTTCTATCTTTATTCCTCTGTTCGTTGAGTGCATTTTTCTTAGCTTGTGTGAGATTGTTATATGCCACTTGATCTGTTAGTTCTACATAAACATTATGGACTTTCTCCTAGACATCTTGGCCTTTGAATAAAGCCTTCATTGTTAGAGGCCAATACTCATAATTCCTTCTTGTAAAAATTGGATTTTGTAAACTCGAAATGTGTGAACCAAAAGTGGAAACCATTTTTAAAATTTTCCTTAAGGAAATTACTTTTTCCCTTTTTTTTAAGACGATCTTGGGAGACTAAGACTGAGATGACTAAGATTGAGTTATCGCCTAGTTATAAAATTTAAATTTCTTGTCAAGTTTCAACCTCTTTTCACTCGCCGAGTAGAACTTGTCTAACACCGACTAGATAAGTCGACAAGTTAAACTTAACCAAAATATTTAGACAAGTTTTTTTTAGCAGACTACTTTTGGTTAGAATTTCGACACCATTTTACCTCAACAATACTTACTCATTGGTTCTACCTCGACCAACTTACTTGATAGATTTTACTTCGACTGAATGGCTTTGATTGGTTCACTTTGACCGGTTTACTCCACAGGTTTTACTTCGATAGCTTTTACTTCAACCGAGTTTTGAATCCGACTAACTTTCTTAACTTAGCCACTTTTAGTCAAATTTTTACAAACGAGATCTCTTGGTTTAAAGACTCATAAAATTAAAATCACTTTTCATTGACCGGTAACTCGGAGTAAAACTCGACACAACAATAATTTGACGGATTTACAAAATCATATAACCAACTATTCAAGAAGACTTGTGTGGACCACTATGTCGTAAAAACTAACTTTTAATCAATAAAATGTTTATGGATTATATGTTTCTTTCACATAACCTATAAATGTAAACAACATTTACTCAAGTAATTCTGCAGAGAATGTGCGGCTAAATAAAACATGCATTTGACCATAACAATAGATTTATACAACTTGTCGGGACATAACAGAGAACCATTTGTCGGAAATACAAACTTGGAAATTTACAAGGATGTTTCACGTTTTACAGAGCTTCGACTCTCGACACTTTCAAAAACACAGAAGCTTGAGCTTTGAATCTATTCTCTCAAAATTCTCTCTTTGATTTACAATCTTCTTCTTCTATATATATGCAAACTAATTTTTGCTTCATTGTGAATCCATTGACTTAATATTAAAGATTGTAATAACTATCTACCTGAAAACATAGCTTCAGTAATTTAATTCGATTGGTTTATATATGAGAGACGTGAACTCTTCATCTTAGACTGTCTGAGAGAAACTGAACTGATACAAAATCTGGAAGGGTCGACTGAGATCTGATACGGATCTGTGAGTAATTAATATTTCTATCATTCAATCCAATAAGCTTATCCAAGTAGCTCAGTCTATTAGCACATAATCCCATGAACCCAAATTGGCCCATCTATAACTTTATAGTTATTAATTATAAAAACATTATTGTTATAATGAGCTATTCCCTCCCATGGGACTGCAAAATATTTAAGATCACATAATCTTAGCAATTTTTTTTATGTGAAGAAGATAAAGAGTCAAAATAAAATAAGATTTATTCATTTTTGATAATGAGCTCACAAGGCTATGCCCCTAAACCCAAAGGGAGCACTGAAAACCACTTGATATTGAAAAAATTAAAAAAAAAAGAGAAATTGAAAAAACATGGAAAAGAAAAGTCAAGCATATACTCTCACTAATTCTTTGCAAAGAAGTGCTTATTGCTTTCAATGTAAGCTAATATATATAAATAATTTCACCTTAAAGAAATCGTCGTGATCATAAACGTCCATTAGCCCGAATATTGGTAACTTTGGTTGTGAATGAATTTCGAGTAATCTTTTTCGGTGATTCCCATTTCAAAATATTCGTCCAATCCCATATAGCCTACCCTGCACCATGCCCATGAACACTAATTGCATTAAGGTTGATAATAACAGTGAGAGGTAAATTGATTTCAGCTCAGGGTTTGTGCAAGAATAAAAAAATTTATATAAGGGTTCATGCATCACTTGAATTTTGTTTTTTTTCATAAAATCAGTTTTCTGTTATAAAAAAGTAATTAATAAATACAAAAATAAATAAAAACATATAAAATTTACATTTAAAAGAAGATATGAATTTAGTTCTCAATTATGTTTTAAATATTTCTACAAAATATATAATTTATTTAACAAATTTTCTTAAGATAATTTTGTCTTTAAAAAACCTCTTAAACACCTCATCTTATAGTAATGTGGCTAGGCTAACTCTCAAAATATACCTTGATATAAATTAAATAATACGTTATCATAATTTACAATTTTCATGGTTTTTTATGTTTTTAGGTTAATATTAAACAAAATAAACCATTATACCATAATTAGATTACAAATATAATTTGATAAGTGAAAAAATCTAGTACCTAAAAATACGGGAGTAGATTGCTTATAAATTTAACAAATGCTAGTCAAATTTCAATACTGAATACAAATTCCAAATTTCAAGACTAGAGAATTTTTCCAAATTCCTACCTTGTTTGCATGTAACATTCATTTTTCATTAAAAACAACTTAAAATATAGATATTAAAACATCTAAATCTATTTATAAATTTAATTATAAAAATATTAAATAATTAAAATACTAAAAAAATAAATTATAAAAGAATAAAACCAAGTTCTAATAATATATTGCAAAAAATATTAAGCGAAGTAAAATCTAAAATTTCTAACTAATCTAATATTATAACTAATTACTAAACTTTATATTTATATTAAAATACAAACCTAATATAAAACTAAAATATTTTTAATTTAAGTATAAAACAAAATATATATTATAAACTATAAACTTTTAAATGTAAAATTAAATTTAATTAAAAATAAAACAATAAAATTTAAATAATTCTTATCTTAAACTAAAAATTAAATAATTCTTACCATATAATATATTAAAAATTAAACAAATTTATAATATCTTTATTACACCACGTGATATGCCATAAATATTTATGTAGAAACTTGTAAAACATCACAATTTGGAACTGTTTGTAAACCAGATCTTCTTAAATCTTACTGGTACAGATAAACGCTTACTTTTTATCACAAAGAAATCAAATTTAACTTAAAAGTTAAGCTACATACTTAATTTATAGAAAGTCCCATAAAGCGTTTTACAATTTTGTTTTATTATAGGAAAAAAAAGTACCGATCAGTAACGTGAACGAATTTTCCGAAAGCTTTGCAAAATTTTCAATATAAAGATAATGAAAATGGATTTTAAGCATTAAAATATATAAGATTTTTCCGAAAGCTTTGCAAAATTTTCAATATAAAGAAGATGAAAATGGATTTTAAGCATTAAAATATATAGATTTTCCATATGAAGTCAATGACTTTCATTCTTATTCGAAACTATATGGTAAAGTTTTCTTTGTGGACTCTGAAACAACATGGAGAACACTCGAACATCAACTTTAGTTAAACGTTACGACATATTAATATTTTAATAATCTATAGGAATGTCCTTGGATATCATTCTTATTCGAATCTACATTGTAAACTTTATGTATCCTGTGAAGACTGATAGCGTTCCTCTTGTCCAACGATAGACTCCATAATTTCTTCATAAGACGAAGAAGACGAATTGGCAATTGTGCAATTACTACGGATCTCTCTCTCGCTTCCTGTTAGAACGTCCAGCTGCCCCATTTTAAGCATTCCCAGAATGAAATTTGTGAAGAACACCGTCTGGTTGGATGCAAAGCTGTCTACGATGTCTTCAGTATCTGTGGAATCCGTGTACAGACTCTCGTCGGAGGTGAACAGCATTTCGTTGTTCTGGAGATCCACGTAGTAATTGTTGTCGAAGACGTTTGGAGTGATGACATCCAAGTTGGTTGTGTTGACTGTGTCATTAACCACGGGGCAAATTGCATAAAGAGTGCTTGCAAAACTCACGTCTAGAGTTGGATCAACAATTGTTTCTCCTGTGCTGGTGTTTTATATATTAAAATAATTAATCTCACGGTATTGATCCAGCGGTATTTACCTAACCGCCCACCGTATTGTTGCTCTTTCCACTCCTATTTATTCAGCCTCTAATAATGAGAAGGTAGTAATCTGCCCGTGTAATCTTTTTTTCCCTGTTTGCTGTGTGCTCTGTTCTTGTGCTCTGTTCTGTTTCTTAACATGGTATCAGAGCCTAAGGGCGTTATCCAGATTAGTTCCTGGGATAGCTGGTTACACATAGAAAAAAAGCGAGTTATTTACCCCAGATGAGGCAAATACTTACTCATTTTAGCCGGAACACGCAACACAGCTAACTACTTTTATTTACTCATTTTTTTAGTAGGTTTTACCTTCCACCCTCAATCTGGTCTTACCAGCCTGTAAACTCTTTTATGATTATTCCGGGCGTAGCAGGAAACAACCTCATGACCGTGGAATGTCTTATCTCTTATATAATATATCTGGTCTGGGCTCCGCAGGAAACCGCCCACTATATAATAGTGGAAGATACATAAATATATAAGCATCGCCCGCCCTTATCGAATACCAAAATAACGATTTACATGAAGGCACTGATCCTTTCTTGTTGAGGTAAGCCTTTCCACAGAGTGGAAAGCACTTGAAGGAGCTCAGAACACAGCAAATCCAATCAGCTTACTCCGGCGATCAATTGCTTGGTCTCTCAGATCTGAATCTAGTAATCTCGATCTGAATAGCTCACGCTGGACAATCACAGGACTATGGAGGGAGCCACACACAGAGAATGATATTTGAAGCTGCAACCCCCGTTTACTAGCTAGCTACGGCGATGTCATTCCATTGCAGATCCACTACAGCAAGAACTTAGCAGATCCGATCTGCACGCTGGTGTTGAAGATCTGTGGATTTGAAGCAGATTTCAGTATTTTTGGAAGTTTGGTTGGGAGCTGCCAGCGCTGCTCTTCTGAACCAGGTAATAAGTACCAGTTTTATACAGAAGAGAATAGAGATCGAGTATCTTCTTAGATCTGATCTGAAGGAGGTTGCGCTATGATCTGCACTTTCTTCTGGAGTTAGGGGCGGTCTGTTGGGTGCATTTGCCAGGGACCGATGGTTTACTGAGTTCCCTTGAAAGGCTCAGATTGGAGGACGCTGGAGTAGCCGGTCCCATTCCACCCAGCAGAAATCGCAAGAGTGCCCTAGCCTCCAGATCGGGCATTGCCATTGACAAAGATCTTCAGATTTGTGTATCTTCATCAGCGAATTGCATATTCAGGACACGTAGGGAGGAAGAACCAGCGGTATTGGGCTGTTGTCCTGTCTCTGCATTGAATAGAGATTCAGATCAGATCTGTATTGGGCAAATCCTCAGGGAAAGACTGCAGTGGGGCTTTCTTGACCAGGATATTCAAAACATCATTCTGCATTTCGCCTTTGCCCATCGCTGTTTTGAATCGCTCAGATGAAATCTAGAATGGAGTTTTCTTGAGCTTGAAATTGAAAGCATCCTTTTGCTTTTCACCTTCTCAACGATCTGAGCCGCTGATCCTCCCGCAATGCGATTGCCTGCTTCGCTAGCGCCGGAACTAACCAGTAAGTACTATCTGTGGGTCGTGAGAATCGTGAAGACTATGAGGTCGACTTCTCTGTTGGTGAATATTGGAAAATAATGCATGGTCTTTGATTTCATTGTTAATGAAAGTCTGTGTGAGGAGTACACGTGTGAGCTTCGTAAAGAAGACTCTGAGTAAACAGAGGATCTGAAAGCTCACCTGGGGACGATTTTCTCCTGCCCACTATTTATTTGCAAAGGACGAGCCAGTGTCCACTGGTTGGAGGCGCTATTATACAGTTGGATCACCTGGAAATCGCTGTAAACCTGCATTGAAGAAGCAGATTACTGCTAGCTGGAGTGAAGATCTACAAGATCCGTGGAGGACTGAACTCACCAGATCTCACCCAGCACTCAGTTTGCCAAAGCTAATCTTATTGAAGGTTGTGATTCTTGAATTGTGATTCTTGAAGATGGTGCTACCAGAAGCAGATCCAGAAGAATACGAACATGTAAGAAATATCTTAACACTAGACGGTTTATGGCAAACCTTCAATGGAGATGAATATGATGCATGGGTAGTCAAAGTCATTAATATATTAAAATTACAAGATTTGTGGCACTTCATAGTTGAAGAGGATCCCATTGATCCAGAAAAATTTAATTATTTGACAGAATTCGAAAAAGAAAGAAGGCAAATTGTGGCCTTATGTCTCATACAAGATAGTATAGACTATTCTCTTTTTCATTACATTGTAGAAGCTGATACTCCAAAGAAAGCATGGGATACACTGAAAGAAGTCTTCAGTGAGGAACCAACAGTAGAGGAATCCCACCCTCAAGTGGAAGACAGTCAAAATGACTGTATCTATGAGGATCATGTAATCCCAGCAAGGGATAATGATGGCAGCATAGAAGCTGCAATAGTTGCTGAGAATGAGCAACAACCAGTTGATAGCATCACAAAAGAAACAACATGCAGTCCACCTCAAAATTAGAAAACCAGAAGTTTGAAGGAGATCTATGAGCAGGCTCCTGATGAGCATCTACAGTATGCTTTGTTTTCTTCTCAGCGCACACTTTTTGAAGAAGCACTGAATGATGCACAGTGCAATCAAGCAAATGAGGTTGTCATTGATGAGCAACACCAAGATGTGAATGCTCTCCAAGAAAAGCTGAAATATATTCATATTTTTTCTAACAAAAATGTTGAGTGTGCAGGTAAAGATGACAATCAGAAGAATCATGTTGAAACTGAAGATGAAGACTTTCACTATGTTCCAGAAGATGAAGAAGATCAACTACTTAGCATCAAGTTCCAGAAGACAAAGAAAAAGAATTCCAACTACACTTCAAGGAAGAAAGTCAAGCTGAATTTTTTTGAAAGAAATGTAAGCCTAGCTGAGACATAGACCAGCAGGCATCTTTAGGCATAGACAACGCTGAACATGTACTACCAGTTGAGATTAAGGGGGTGTATTAAAATAATTAATCTCACGGTATTTACCCATCGGTATTTACCTAACCGCCCACCGTATTGTTGCTCTTTCCACTCCTATTTATTCAGCCTCTAATAATGAGAAGGTAGTAATCTGCCCGTGTAATCTTTTCCCTATTTGCTGTGTGCTCTGTTCTTGTGCTCTGTTCTGTTTCTTAACAATATAATCGGTTATCAAAGGAGCTACAGTGAGCAATGCCAATTGTGTGCCCACCTGAAATGAAACATTTCATGCTCGTCTTTTAAATAATAATAATATCAACTATATGTATAAGCTAATTTGTTTAATCTTTATATGTGAGTGGATCAGAAAATAAAAACATCACACCTGAAAGCGCTACCAGATCTGTGGTATTTAACCCTTTGTTTTAAAAAATGGTTAGCAACGTTGTCAGGTTTGAAGTTGGAGATGGTAAATTGCTAAGAACGACTGATTGATTAGCATAGTCTAGGCTCCCCCGGCCTGTATGCTCTGCTCAACAATGGAAAACAGCTCGTGATCTTCGATTCCTAAATAATTGAACGCTAGGCATTTGAAAGCGGGGAACCTAGCCGTGGACAACAGTATATGCATATCCATTCTGCTGGTCCAGATGAGCGCCGACTTGATATTGTTCTTGTCATTCGTGGTGAAAACTATGATTTGCTATTTGCTCCTCACCACAGCACGACCAAATCCCGTCTGTGAAGTTGAGCAAACCCGACAGCGTCACGCGGCTATTGTCTTGATCATTCGAAAATTCGATGGACTTTCTGCTCTCAGATCGTCTAGGTGTCGGAACCGGCATGATGGGCGCCCGCACTGCAGTGAGATCGACAGAGCAATCGATGTCTTCTATGACGATGATGGATTTGTTCGTCATCTGGATAAGTCGAGCCGACGGTCACGGGAAGCATCCAAATGGTTCCAGGCATTGGCGATTGGCTCCTGGTAGGCGCCACGGTCCACACGGCAGCGGCAGTGGCAGCAGCAGGAGGCATGAGTTAGATGGCAATGGGATATAATTTTCATTTTTTTAATTCTATTATTATGACATTATCTTGCCACATGTCAACTCAAATCTAGAAATACCAAATCCCAAAGCTGACATCATCTTCTATCCACCAATCAGCTGTTTACAAAAATAGTTTTTTAACAAAATTAAAAAAAATATTTTACAAATCCCTAAGTCATACTTTGCAAAACAGGTTTTAATTCTTTATAGCTGCCTCAAAATACACCAACTAATACCAAAGTCAAAGGAGTTTGACTTGTGATCGATTACAATATACCTCTGAGGCAGGTCTAATAAGATATGACTTTTTAATTTAGGACATTACTTTTAGCTTTAATTTAGGTCGATATATATATATTATTTTTGCGTTGAAGAGGTGCATTCTATTTTCGTGCTCATCTTAGAGTTGACACATGTCCTTTATAAAAAAAAAAAATTATCAAAAATAACATGTCGAATCAAATCAAATTTAATTTAAAATATTTAGAATTGCATATATATAAAACTACAAAAATTAGATAAATTAAAATCATAAATATTGTACTATACACTTTCTCAACATTTCCACTATAAAAAAGGGGATTCCACTATGAGTGCTTGGTGGATCCACTTTTAAGATGGATCTATGCTAGTTTTTATTATGTTAATGTTAGAAACTCGTCTCCTGTAGAGAACCTAGCTACTCTTGGTGGAATGAGAGGGATCCAAATTCTTGAGGTGTAAAGTCTTTTTATCTTAAATTTTTTTACATATTTAACAAAAATTACAACTCAAGAATTTTGATCCCTTGTTTGCTGCAGGTAAATTCATGAAGATTCTCCCCAAATTGAAAATATCTTGTTGATTGAATATATTTTTAGATTGTGAAGAGATTATATAATATAAATACATATTAAAAAAAGATATGACATTTTAATTTAGGACATCACCTTTTAGCTTTTAATTTGAAAAATAAGAAATATAATTATATTTGAAAAATCCTGTACATTTTTAATAAGAAATATAATTATATTTGAAAAATCCTGTACATTTTTTTATAGTTTCAGAGCAAAAATATATTAATATACAAAAATTTGAAAATACATGCGCAAGAGTTCCTGAGAGTTACTAACTCGTTAGAGAAGTTTACATACTTCAAACAAAAATAACTGAGACACATACTGATAGACTGAGCCAGCGTATTCTTCCTGTAAATATCAGAGTTGATCTTTGTAATCTGAAGAGCCCGATAGAGAATGGGAAATCTTAGGCCTAAGTGCATGATGCAAGAGACTTCTAAAATACTACTGCAAGCTTTGAAAGTGAAAAAAAAACTAACGGTCGCAGAATGGAAAAGAATGATAAAAACAAGACAAAAAAATGAAAATAGCTAGAACGAGTGCATTACATGGTGCTGCTACCATCCCCCCCTTCCTCTGGTTTCTCTTCCACAATTGGGAATCTATAATGATCTGAGATGAAATAATCCTCTGATGTCATTTTAATTGGAAGAGGGATCGATTTCCTAAAATGATTCATATTCGTCAACTCGGAGATATCTAATTTCTTCCTCTTGTTGTAGCTAGTAGAGGAAATGGTGGTCCTGTCCAACGCTGTAGTAGCCTCTTTATCAAATTCCTTCACCTAGTCTTCCATATGTTTGGAGACTAGGGAAGGGCTTGGTGAAGAAGTAGGATTATCCTTCGAAGAGGGAGAAGGAGGAGGTGGAGGATTGTCAACCACGTTTTCCCTCCAAGGATGCATAAAAAACTAGGCTAGCATATTTCTCATGTTCCTATAATTCATGCGTCTGATGCATGCACGTTTCTCAATCAATTGTTGGAGGACCAATTCCTCCTTCCAATCATCCAAAAGATTGTGAAGATTCCCTAGCACATAACTGTCAAATCCACTATCTAAAGACCCCCTATTTTCTCAACTCCCTAAGGTTCCCCTTCCACGATTGGCTAATCATGGAGTAGCCTTCAATCTTCTAGAAATTCTTACATCCTCTTCATGAGAATGTCTCATGTATTCCTTCAGGCTATAAGAAAGGAAGTGAGCAATATTTTCTCCTTTTGCATGCACACTAACGCAATTGAATGAAGGAGTATCGATTTTGTTTGAACCAAAGAGAGTAGATCTATGGATCATTACAGAATGAGCCATGATTCTATGAATAACACTTTCCTTGCACTTGAGAAGAATTCAAGTTGTGCAATGCTTGTTGCAGAATAGGAAATGACAACTTCCCAAAGTTAAAACAGAGCCTAACTTCATCCTAAGGAGAAGTAAATGGCATTAGACATATATGGTATGAAGAGTACCTATTACCGGCTTGAAGACCTTACCACATGTTATATCATGAAACAACACTTCTATGTCCGATCACTTACACCAAATGTGTCGGGACACAAAAAGACAAAGTGGATTGAAGTGGCCTAAACATTATAGATGAAGTGAATACTTAATGCATACCTGTTTCTTCATCCTTGCCAATCTTTATGAATGAGTTTTTCTTGCACTTGCAGGTCCTCTTGTGAAAACTCGCGGGTCAGCCCTTATGCAACCCATGATTTATCCCTAAAAAGTTGCACTTGTGAGTTGTGTGTGTAAAAGTCGCGAGTCACTCATGAGTTTCCTTACTTATACCCACGAGTTCCTTAAGACAAACTTAAAAATAAAAACATGATTAGTTTAGGGGTAGTTGGGTTCGAAATGCTAACTTCGATAACTCCCCTTTCCATCCTAAACCTCGTAACCTCTCCTCAACAACAAGTATAAATAGAGGGGAGGGGTAGAGTATAGGGGAAGCAACTTTGGAGAACAAGGTTATGCTGGAGAAATATCTTCGAGAGAGGAGAAAGGAGGACTTAGTTCTTGGTCTGCAGAAGAAAGCTTGTCTCAAACAGGGTTGTAATGTTTCCTGAACCTCAGTAGTACAGAATGCCATTCTTCCATATGCCCTAATACATGATTTTGTTGTTATGAACCATGATGTATGTTGTCATTTATTTCTAAATGCAATTGTAATATGTTCATGTTTCCTTATATAACAATAAAATATCTTGTGGGAAAGCAGATCAATATTTATTGCAGGTATTGAAGTGCAGAAAGTTTTGGAGCATTTGAAGAAGGGATTGAATGCTAGGATCAACCGTCTAAAAAGGTACCTATCCTACTAACCCTTATTCTATATATTTAGGTTCCACATCCTTGATGCATGTAAGACACACCCTAGTATGTTGGCGACCATATTACCCCAAGTCATAAGATAGATAAACCTCACCACAGAACTGGAAACTCCGTTGGGAAGTCCAGCTTGTGTTGGGGCCTCTCCAATCATGTTTTTTGTCTAGTTTGTTCTCTGTTTGTTTCTGTCACAATTTGCATTTAGCTGATCTTTAGTCAGTTCTTCTAGACCTTTAGGATTCCCAGTCTTTGTAATTTTTCTTTTGAAAATTTTTGCAACCACTACCGGTTGTGGTAGTAATAGTAGCGTGTTCTTAGTTGAAATCATGAGTTTCCCACTAGACAATCGCGGCTTAATGTAGGATAGTCTCCTTTTTTTGGAATTTCGCATGTTTTATTAGAAATTTTGTGAGTGTAATTGTTCTACTACTTGGGTTCAATTTCCACATGGTATTAGAGACTTTGTAGATCGATTTCTCTCCTTCCATATTGCTATTACATGTTCGACATTATTTACTGGGACACATTCTGCTCGTTGAAGGGAACGGTTGCTGAGATATGGACCAATCTCAACGGATCTTCTTGAGTCCATTCACTTTCTTTGAATGAAAAGCTGAGATGGAGATTTTGTTGAGAGCGAAAGGCCTCTACAAGGTTACCATGGAAACTGAGGCAGAGCACAATGCAGCTGGAGAGAAAATTAAATGGCACAACATGAGGGATGAGGCCTATGGTATTTTGTGCTTGAGCATTTAAAGAGACCTCCTCTTCCATCTTGATGCGTTGACATCACCAAATAAGGTTTGGGAGAAGTGTGAAGATATTTTTGGAAAGATAGATGAGATGAGAAAACATCATTTCGAGAATGAGTTGATCTCATTGAGTCCTAGCAGCTTCGAATCATTGCAACTCTACTTTTCCAACTTTAAGGCCCTCGTTCTGTAGTTAAAATAGTGTGGAATCGATAAGAAGGATGAGCAACTAGTCTTAACCATAATTTCAAAGCTTGGTCCTGACTATTCGTTGTTTTTTTTTACCTTCCGTGCCACCAAATTGATAGCACGAGCCTAGAAGATGCCTAAGCTTGCTGATTTCATGGAATCCCTCACCCAAGAGCAAGTTAAATTGGTAATGATGGGAACCATCATACCTTCCAAATACCAAGCTTTGGTTATTGGATATTCAAGGGTGGATTCAAAGGGAAAGAAGAAAGCCAAAAATCCACCTGAGAAAAAGAGAGACAAGTCAAAGTCTCAAGAGGAGCCCTCATGCTCCAAGAAGAAATTACAGAAGAAGAAGAACAAAGGAGAACTTACCAAGTGTGCATACTGTAGTAAGGGCTATCATCCTGAGAGCTCTTGTATGAAAAAGAAAATTGACATGTTGACCCAACTCCTGGAGAAGAACAAAATATCCCTTCTTGAATGCGCAAGAAAGAGGGAAGGTGGATCAAATTCAGATGACAAGGAGAGAGTACATGCCTTGGTTTCTATCACTTCAAGTTCACCTACCTTCATCATTGATTCTGGAGCTTCAAGACATATGGTTTCGACAAGGGAAACTTTCTCCTCTCTTGACAATTCGAAAGGTCCAAAAATTGTATTGGGAGATGACTCAGTTACTGATAGTATGGGGAAGGGTAGGATTGATCTTGACCATGGTTCCTTCAATGATGTGTTGTATGTCCCAGGTCTAGATTCTAACCTCTTGTCAGTGTATCATAGGACCCACATTAGGTATCCAAAGAAATTCATCTTCTCTCAAAATGAAGTTGAAATATAAGATATTTTTGATGGTAAAGTCATAGCAAAAGGTGTTGTGGATCACAGTTCGAAGGTATACAATATTTCCCATTTCCTACCCTTCTCAGACCCCCCTGCTCTTCTCCGTATTAATAATGAAGCAAGCAAGATTTGGCATGAGATATTTGGCCATATTAACTACAAGTATCTTTCATATTTGAGTGACAAAGACATGGTCATAGGATTACCAAAGATCAAGTTTTCTAAGGGAGTCTGCCAAGGTTGCATCCTTGGAAAACACCCAGAGCATAAGTATGAGAGAGATAGTGATGAGAGAACCTATACACCCCTTGAGTTAATCCATGGTGACATTTCTGGTCCATTCCCTCATATGTCCATGATTCAAGCCAAATATGCACTAACCTTCATACATGAATTTTCCAGGTATTGTTGAGTCTACATCCTAAAGCACAAGCCTGAAGTTTTTGACCTCTTCAAGGACTTTTGAGCCTTGGTTGAGAACTAGTCTGGGAGGAAACTCAAGATCCTCAGATATGATAATGGTGGAGAATATGTCAAGTCTTAGTTCATAGATTATTGCAAAGAAGCAAGTGTCCAGATGCAACATTCTATTCCCTACACGCCTCAGCAAAATGGTGTTGCTGAGAGGAAGAATAGATCACTCAAGGAGATGGGAACTTGCATGATGGAGTCTAAAAATTTTCCACCAAATTTTTGGCTAGAGGATATAAAATGTTCATCCTATATCAAGAAAAGGGTGCCACACAAGAAAGTTGATGGAATCACTCCTGTTAGCGCCATGATCGTGCCCATAGGTTGGGCGGAAAAAAGGCTCTCTCCCGGGCAACAATAGAATAGCTTTAGACCGTGCCTTTGGCCATGTGCAATAAGAGAGGGTTCTCTTGCTTGTTTTCAGGTTTACTTCATGTAAGATATTCGATAAAGAGCAGTCAGGAGGCCAGACTCCTGAATGGAACGAAGTGCGTTAATGTGAGATGTAGGTGGGATTATCAAGGTAAGGGACCATTGGAAATGGAGTCGAAGGTTCGGGTAAGGAACGTTTACAGGAGGTAAAGAATGGAGAGGGTTTGCAAACAGAGGAAAGATAGCTGTCGATATTGCAATCAGGAGGTATTTAGCGGGTGATTAGTAGATGAGAGGAAACAACCCATCATGCAGAGCACCAACAAGATGAATTCTATGCAACTTGAGAAAAAACTTAATGAATGTTTGAAACAACAGACAGAGCATAGCATGTATGAATTCCAAACTGTTATACACTCATTTCAGACATGAAAGAAATAAACAAATTGGAATGAAAATAGGATGAACATTGCATGTAAGGAAAATACATATTGAAAGAAGCAATGACACAAGAATGTCTGCCTTGAAAGACAATGCTTCCTCTGCAATTTTTATTCATAACATGGAGAATAGATATTATTTACAATGGAGATCCTCAGCCCTTGAAGGTTTCCCAACCAACTAGCTAACTCCTATCTCCCCCTATCGGGAGTGTATTTATACCATTTCAGTGCTGAGATTACTCTCCAAAACAAACCTAAAAGTTGTTTCCAGTCACAATCATGCGTAAATAGTCTAGAGAGTGGAACTATTGCCATGATTTGCAAATATGAGCAAACATTATGGAGCAAGTGGGTGCACTTGGCCTGGGTGATAGCCTAATGTGCTTGGCTACTATTGTGGATTCTGAGTATGACGCTTTTCTGTTTGCTTTCAGGTGAGTCACCCTTTAATGGGTTTTGGACCTTTTAGCCAGCCTGATGAGTCAGCATGATGCCCCTTTTCTGTTTGAAGTGTGTGTTTCCGCCGTGTTCAAATGCGGCTTTCTGCATGGGCACACACTGGTAGTGCAGTTTGCAAATTTCCCCTGCTCAACCTCATCCGCCACCTCCTTCCTCTCCGGGTAACACTGTTGGGCGTGGGGTCTGGAAGAAGGGATGCATTGCTCTTGGCCGAGGAAAGCCTTTTCGGTTTCTTGTCATTCTTTTAGTCCTCCCCCCTAGTGAGGTGGGCTCTCCAATAGGAAATAAGGAGTCGCGTGCCTCCACTAGCCCCATCACCCTTGGCAAGTGGAATTCACAAACCGGGCTATGCAGGTATTAGACCCCTGATGCTGCCATCCGAACAAATTCTCCTACAGAGAGCAATCTGGGGCTATCTACTTCTGTGGAGGCTTTAGGGGCAGTGATGGTATCAGGGGTCCTTGAAAGAACACCAACGGGGAGCGAGTGTCCAGGAAATGCATCAATGGAGGTGCGGGTATTTGAAGGCGGGTGTATCTCTCACAATTCTTCACGTCTGGGCCTCGATGACTAGTGTCATCCTTGGAAGGGAACACCAAGGTGATGGGTGAGTGTGGAAATTTGCTCACCAATCATCAGCACACCTACATAGATAATATTTTCTAACTATATCGCCATCGCCGAATCCTTCGACCTTCTATGGACTTGAAACGAAACGAAAACTTGGGCTCTAGAAATATGTTAGCTCATCCCTGGCATTTAAAAGGAAATATATAAGGCTTCAAGACTGACATTTGCAATGAATGGTTAGCATTCCCGCACATTTTGTCATCGAGTGTTTTTGGTATCAGCATGTGTGAGGGCGCGAGCAAAGCGATCCTTTGCCTGCTGGGGATCTAGTCACGTTGCTTCATCGGCTGTAGCACCTTACTGTTTGCTACGGGAAGTATTTTCAGATGCCACATTGTATAGTCGATCCATGCTACAAGGCACACGAAGTGGACACTCCCATGCTTCCTCATTCTTGTGATGTAGGAAACAGAGTGGTCGCCCCCTTTGTGCTGGCCTTGTCCCATGTGAGTAGCGGATTTTCTGGTTACTTTCCTTACTTCTGCAGGCCCAGTCACACATAAGCCTCCTATCTTTGTGCCATACAACCCTACCTTAGGGATGATTGCACCCGTGCGCATGCTACAAATGGCGTCGGGGAATCGACCAATCTACCGGGAGGCGGACTACGTGTATGAACGTCCCTTCCACTCTCATCTCTGCACTAGATGTGACACTTCAATCCTTGAGGGATCCTCATCCCTCTGATTTGGGGGAACCTTTCACATCCACTGTCCACGTTTCTTTATTGTTGCCACAAATTTCTCCTCTATTGATACAACGAGCAGTATTTAGAATGTGGTGTGTTCTTACCCGTCGATCGGGATTGATCTCTCCATGTAACCATTGATTTGAGTGGGTCCTATCATCTCTTTGTGAATCAGGACCATGACGTTGTTCGCGCTAGTTCAGATCACAAAAAGAACCTCGACCATAGATATATTCCCTTCTTTGTCGTGGCCGTTGATATTTGTAGCCGATACCACTTTTCGCGATTTGAAATCGCGACTTTTATCCGCACAAGTTTGTCTTGCGAAATCATCTGGGACCATAGATATGCTTCTGATCTCATCTCCGCCATTAAATGCTTCCTACCTTTAACCTGTTTCATGATTTGAGAAATTTTCTTTTATCGATCGTGTTGGCTCAGCAAAACTGTTTTGGGCCGTCGATTGGGCTTCGCCTTGATCTCGGCCTTTCATTGTTTGCCCATTTTAATGGGCTCGATGAAATCCAAACTTTGACCGTTTTCCTGCATCTTGGGCCAAAATCACGATCTATCGTCTCTCTTCTTCATTGTGATCCTAGATCGTTGGTATATGACGCCTATCTTTATCACCCATGTTGTTGCAAGTATTCACCTTAGGAAGAGTCTACCACCTAGGTTGACCTCTCTTCATTATCTGACAGTCTTGAAACAAGGAAAATGTGCCTCTGATAACCTGAAGGGTGTTCACATAATGTTCAAGTGAGTAGAACCCTCCTCGAACTCTGTCAGGCCCATAAATCGATTGTTGCAAATGGAGTGCTAATAGTTGGCTCCATGAGGGATGTTATCCTCTCAGTGAGGTAGCAAAGAACCCTCGTAGACCAAGTTCCAAATCCATTGGGTCATCCCTAATATTTCCTTCGAAGCCCCCCCATTCTGCTCTGAGCTACTGCTTTAGGAAATTTATGTTACTCTTGCAAACCATGCTCTTGACTGCAAACCTGTGCTTACAACTGAAAATGAAAACAAACTAAAATAACAATGAAGGAAATGCTCGATGATTGCCAAGCTTATTTGTTCCTACCTACTCTACCTAATTTAGTGCATAAGTCCTATTAAGTGAAAACAGACTTCCAATGAAGCCAACCAAGCAACTTGCCTAATAATTTTGTTCTCTTTTCATGCTTGATGAACAAAAATGAATTAGAAAATTGGAGAAGGCAATGAAAAACAAACTGATATTTAAAGTAGAGATGCAACCAATCACTACCCTTACCTATCCCTTCCATGTACTCTGTTATGGGGTCGTAGAAAACACGACAACCTCCAGAATATTCTGCCATCTCCTTACGGGAAGGTTGTCCGGAACTCTCCTCCTCTGGTGATTCATCAGGATGATACTTGGAAGATTGTAGAAGAGGGCCCACAAAATCTTTCTTCAGTGAAACATCCATCCTTTCACTCAAAATTTATGCAATGAGAGCTTCGCTTTTTTCATGTGCCTCAGAAGGGAGGTCCTTCTTTTCTTCAATGGAATCGAGCATGCATATTCCTCCTTCATGGGGTGATATTCCTGAAGGAATAACATTAAAAACTGTATTTATTTGAGGGTTGCTACCTCCTTCTCCGTGACTCAACACCTCATCATGAGTTCCCGACGTATCATCAAATGGAGAGGGATTGCATGACTGTCACTCTTTATTATCTTCTTTTCCACATGAGTTTTTGGATTGCACCATCTCCTCTAGCTTCTATTTTTTCTTAGAGGCTTTAATCCTGTGTCGTATTAATTCAAAGGAGGAATAACACGAGGGTATGCTATCACCTCCAGGACATTTATCACCCTTCCCTGTTTCAACCTTCTGACTTTTCATTGTAGCTTGATTTTCTCCATTAGTAGGGCTTGGTTCCATAACCGGCTCTTCAGGTACACCCCGCAAGTATTCCTCCTCATACTTATCGTACACAGGCACACCGAAATCCATTTTAAAATCATCCTTTACGAATCCGGTGCTGAGCAGAGTGCAATCTTCAGAAAATAGGCCTGTAGAACCATATGCTCCTATATCGGGCTGATCATCTTTCTGTATACCAAGGGAAAGATTTAGCTGAAACAGGGGCTTTCCCATTCTGCTTGTAGGGCCCAACCAATTTTAATGTATCTTTTATTTCACCACTGTTGTCCTGACCTGACAAATTTTTGGACATCTTAAGGTTTTCCTCAACCTCCAAACAATCGGTAAACATATGCTACAGAGTGATTGATTTTCTTTCCAAAAGAAGCAAGGACAGCTCAGGAGGAAAGGCGGCTGCATAAAATATCTTAGCCGCGTTCTCAAGAGGTTGGACTTCCTTAGGCATGTTATAATAAAAGCTTGCAAATCTTCTGTTAAAAATGGATATGGCCTTGTTAAGTCATGAACTTTTTTTCTTCGGTTTTATATTTTGCTTGTGATTTTTGTTTTAATTTTGCTCATTAACTTACTTTCATGAAATTTTGGTTTTAGGTGAAATTTTGATTTTTGCCTTTAGGTTTTTATTATTATTTGTTTCCTTAGGTTCCGAAGGGTTCTATAGGATATATATTGATTAAATATTTCTTAAATAAACTCTAAGAGAAAGGTTTACCATATAAACCCTATTTAAAATGGAATTAATGACTAAAAAAGTGCCAAATTTGATTTTAAAACATTCTTGTAGCGCAACGGCTAAAATTTTACACTGAGGTGCTACAAGAATATCGTGGGTGCTAATTTTGTCCGTTTTTTTGCCAAATTTTCCCATGATTTCACTCCTGGATGACTAATCACATGTGTAAAAAGTTTTTGATACATGTTTCATCAGAAATAATCATGCAAACAGGTGTGGTCTATGACATGAAGGAGATCGCGGCAGTCAGAAGTTAGGGCTCGGTGTATCATGACAGGTAGAGGAACGAACTGAGATTGATGGGAAAAAGGTTCTCCACATAAGCATTACGAAGCTGGAAGTGAAGTGGAATGAAGACAATTGCTTAAAATTTGGAATTTGCAGTTGCAGAGGGAATTTAGGGTTTTCTCAGCGCGCCAGTTGGAATCAAACTGAAGACTTGAAGACACCTAGACAGTTAAATTCGACAGTCAGATAGTCCAAGGATTAATTTTAAACGTCTGTAGCAAGCCGGGAGTGAGGTATTCCGCGTAAACTTGGTCGTGGCTGTTGAATTGGGGGTTTTTCCATTAAGGCTTGTTATGTTAAATTGAGTAAAGAAAACATTAATTCATGTTGTTAACAAGCTCTCAACGATGAGTTATCAGTCTAAAAGGTTTTAGATGTTTTGGCAAATGATAAGTTGAAAAACAACAGTTACATTGAACAAATTTTCCTGTCAAAACCAGCAAATATGGTAGGGTGAAGGTCTGTACTATTTGTGGCGACCAGGGTTTCACAGATTGACTTGTTACCTGCAATCAATGCAATGAGTTAAATAAGCATGACTATTGCATGCAGACCTTGTCTGAGTATGTGCCAGAGGCTGATTGGTTTTGTGCTGAATGCAAGTTGAAGCAAAAAATTAGCACACATAAGATTTCTCTCATATCATTTCATCCCCTAATTAAACAATCACAATCTGAATCTAAGAAGCGAGCAGTTGAGAGTGCTAATGCAGAATCCTTATTGCAAAGAGATAGCTCATTAGTGGCATTAGAAGGAGCCAAGGATGCTATTTGTGCAGAATCACAACACATAGATGTCTCTATGCATTCCAAAGGTGGTCTGGAATTTAGATGAGCATATTGGATGTTAGTTAAGTTCAGCAGTAGCTTTGTTAAAGACTTTTGATACTCTGTTGACCTAAATTACCCAAGCTCAGTACAAAATATTTCCTGCATTGACAATAGAACAGATTTGTTAGAAATGGAGAGAAAACAGCCAGGGAGAATCCAAAAGAAAGCTGGCTATCAAAGCTTTGAAAACTTGAGGGAAAAAGGACTGTTAGGTCATTAACAGGGTTTTAAAATCACACAGAAACCTCATCAAGCCTTGGGAAAGCAGATGAAGAAGAGTGGGAAGACCAACAGGGCTAAGCCCACTGAGTTGAATTGGATTGACAAGTTTCCAGTTTGTGCAGAGCTCTTTGAGAATGCTGGATGGTTGGATTTCTTTAAGAAGATTCATGGATATAACACCCAAGTCTCCCATAAATTTGCTCAATGTTATAACCAAGACATGGTATCATTTGATACTCTGAAATTCAAGTTGACTATGGAGTTGGTGGCTAAAGCAATAGGAGTAAGAAATAAAGGAGAGCTGTGGTTCAAAAAGGTGCCCCTTACCTTTAATGCCCAAAGGTATCTTTTACCAGGCATTATTCCAGATTGGAGCAAAGGAGTGCTCATCCAGAATTTCAGAGCTGAATGGGTGGAGCCCATCAAAGTCCTACAAAGCTACATTACCTGTGAAGGGAGGTATGCTTTTGTCTTCAAATATCATTTCAGGTTCTTACAGCACCTGGCTGGTGAATCAAGGATGAGTCTCCCCTTCTTCTTATTGAAGAGTTTGCAGAAAATGTCAAGCAGGATTTAGGAGCATCATGATCACACTGCACAACCCATTTTCCATCATGGATTGATCAAGCTTATTATCAACACTGTTCTGCAAAGAGAAGGAAAGACATGGGACTACTTTCTCTTCTGGTCTGGCTTCCAAATTAAGCAGGAAGAACAACTTACCAAAAAGCATGTGGGCAAGGGACAAACCCTAATCATAAAATTAGGGCAAAAAGTCAAGTCTGAAGATAAAGAATGTGTCAAAATTGAGGAACTGACAGAACCTTCAAAGGGATATATTGAATCTCAGCTGCCTACAATTGATAGTAAGGGAAAAGGTTTGTTGATTATTGAAAAGGAAACTCATCCTGTGCAAATTAAAGCGCCATTAGAGGCACTTATAGATGAAAAAGTTGCTGTCACAGAGAAGGTTGTAGTAGAGGAAGAAGATACTAAGGTCCAACAAAGAAGCCCAATCACCATTTTATCTAAAGATGAAGGATATTTGTTGGAAGGAGATGAGGTAACTGTCAATGCTGAGACTAGGGTTAGCACACACAGGGAGTTCTCCAGTCAAGAAGATAAGACAGTCATGCCAAAGAAAAAGAAGATCAAGGTTAAAGAATTTGCCTCTATCATGCATCAAAGAAAGAGTTTAAAGATGGTAGGAGAGTTTGACTCAGGTTTGAGACCCAAAACTAGATCAAAAAACAAATTGAGGCTGAACATGAAAAAGCTGCTAAACCCTAAGTTAAACACAGAAGAGGTAACTGTGCTTGATACTTCTTCTTCAGATGAAAAGCTAGAATCTAGCAAAGGTAAAAGCAAAGGAAAGAAATTTTTGAAGACAGCAGAAGAGTCCAGCCTCACCAAAACTAAGCTATCAGCCGTGTTTTTGGAATTAAGAGGTGAAATGTTGAAGGAACAACAGAAAGAAGAAATGTATGCCTCTTATTTAGAAAATAAGTTGCTAATGGATGAAAATGCACCTGATGAAACAGACAATCAAGAAAATCCCAGTGTTCATGGTGTTTCTATAGAGCTGTTGCCTGAGGATGAGGACATCTTCAGAAAGCTGAATATCCCATGGCTGCCTAGTGAGCTACAGAATACAACAGCAGGTAAGGCTTTTGACTCAGAAAATGAGAATTTTCAAAGAACCATCAAACAGTATAGGCATAAAATGGAATACATGCAAGAAACAAATGATGGTCTGATCCTAGCTAATAGAAGACTCAGGGAGGATTTACAAGAAGTAAATGATCATTATCAAGAGTTTACTGCAGTTTCCAAGGAAGCCCGAAAAAGGAAAAGAAGCACAGATTTACAGTGTGCAGAATTGAAGCTGACTATCAAAAGCCTACAGTAGCAGTGTTAACACCCAAAAAGTGTTCACTACCTCATCTACCCCACTACATGGCTCATTTGTCCATTTTTCTACCATATTTCCCTTAAAAACCCCTTTTTTCCTCCAAAAATATCCAAAATTCCTCTAAAATAGCAAAAATCCCACTAAAAAGCCTCCAAAAGGCCTAAAATGCCTCCAAAAGGCCATAAAACCATCAAAAATCCTAAAAAGGGAAGAAAAAATATAAAATAATGGGGAAAAGGAGGAAAAAACCCTATACAGCTGCCCTAAACCATATGGTTTCCAAAACCATGGGCCAACACTCCACCACTGAAAAACTATAAATAGGTGATGGTGACCCCTTATTTCACATCCACAATCATAAGCACCCTCACTCTGCCAAAATAGCTCTTGAAACCCTAGCTCACCCTTGAGCTACTTTCACCTTGAGATCCCCTTTTGGCCCATTTCCACCATTGGAGAAAGAGAAGGAGCAAGTTGGAGCTTGGAGCAACCCTCTTGGATCACTACAAAGGGCTTCACCAACCTTCACATTGAAGGTAAGATTAATACAAAAAACCATTTTTTATATCTCGTTTTTCTGTTTCATGCACATGTTTAGAATAGTTTATATTTATATTTTAGCATTTTAATTTACACTTACTGAACTGCTACTAAGGAGTCCCTTCTCCTTAGTAGGTGCTCATTTGCACAAGCTAGGGGTAAAACCCTAGCCACAGTTTTGGCGACTCCGCTGTTCGTTTAGTTTTCTGCAATAATTTCTCATTTTTTCCTTTCGGCTATCCCTTTCAGCCGTTGTAAAGCGCATCTTTTCCGTCTGCAGTCGCGTCCCGACCGTGTCTTTTAGGCCTTTACCTGCGACCCGACCGTGGCTCTCAGGCTGTTTCCGGCGCCCTACCTCCGGATTCAAGTCTGTTACCTGTGGTCCGACCGTGGCTAATCAGCCTGTTTGCTGCGATCTGACTGCGCCTGTCGGCCATTTTCCCGTGTCTCGATTGCGACTTTCAGCCCTTTTGCTGCGACCCGATCGCATCTGTCTGCCCTTTTCTCGCGATTCAACTGTGCTTTTTTCCCTATTTCCTGCGGTCTGACTGCCTTTGTTGGCAAGAAAGCCGCGATCTTTCCACGCCTGTTTCCCTCAAAACCCGCGGTTCGACCGCCCGATTTCGCCACAGACCCGCGGTCTGATTTCTGCATGTTTTTTCCTGTTTTTGAACCCAGCCCCTTTGCTGCAATATTTTCTACCTCTGCACAGCCATCTGTTCCACCTGCAGCCCTACTTCCCTACAGCCTTTTCTGCAACATCATTTCTGTTCCCTTTTATAGAATCTGTTTAAAATTTCAGCATTTTAATTCAGAAAATTTTGCATGTTAAAGTTGTGAATTCAGTATTATTGTTAGTTAGAAAGTTGCCCCCTTGTGTGGCACTTCTATTTTGGGTTCATCACCTCACGAGCACACACTCTATCACATAAGTCAAGTGAGCCTTAAAAAACTACTTAACTCAACCAATATTCTAACCCCACTTGGGGAACACAAAAGAATCTTTGTAGTTAGGTAGGATCGGGGGGATAGCTTCCAATAACACCCCTCAGTTACTTACACTTGAGACATAGCTGTTGTCCAATTAGGGAACCAAAATCCCCTAGTACTTTTTGGCACGGTCACAACCAGTTTACCAGAGGGCCTCTCCCTTAGGAGGGTTGAAGTCGCGAGACTGGTTCCGGAGGCCTGAGTGGAATACCGCACTCCATTCAGTAACTGAAGGGATACCTTTCGCAGTTCTCGGGATATCCCTGTATAGGGGTATTGCGGTAAAAGGACCAAACGACAGATTCACCTTTCTGGATGTGTCATGAACGGGGTATCTTAGTTGCCATTCTTCTAGGATTGACTACCCGGTGTCCCTCCCGGTAGGGGGATATCTTAGCCACTTGGCTTTCCTATTCATATTGTCTGACTTGGATTTCATCACCTTGCAGAGGATATGTCTAGTTGAGTCAGAAGACTTTTAGTTAGGTGTTTGCATGCTCCCTTACCTCCTTTTGGTCTAGTGAGTCCACCATTTTTTATTTTTAGGAAACCTGTTGCTTGTTGGTATTCTGACCATTTCTGTTGATACTCCACCTATTGTAGCACAGCTGTTACATTGGGTATTTTGAGTTGGTTGTTGGCCTGAGTTCCCTATTTTTCGAGCTCTCCTTCTGCACACTCGGTTGCATTAGGATTTTTGAGCTGTTTTTTACCCACCTCAACCCACAGAGATTTGACACCATCTGTCACCATTGAGTCCCCGAGACATTCTCGGCGCCTCAGGGGCGAGCGCCCACAGCACGGTTCACTTGACACCACCTGTCATCGACACAAATCATCCTCACTTGATACTACTTATCATAGATCTCGAGCCTTATCACTTGACTCCACTCATCAGCGGCATAGGACTTCGTCACCAGATATTGACGCCCCTTACTTTACCTCTGATTCTGAGCCAGAGTCTGAGAACCCCATTTACACTGCCCCTGCTAGCCCCATGGCTGGTGTGACTTCCACTCCCGTCTTGGTAGGGACCATTGGTGGCACATCCACCACTACACCAGTTACCACACCTGCTTTGGGTACGCCCTCCATGGGGCCCCCATCTACCGTTCCCCTCACGGCCCCTATTCCCACTCCATCAGTGGCTCACACTACCCATGGCGGTGCCGGACCATCCCATACCACCTTAGTTCCCCCACTTGGGGGCAACCTCCCTAACACTACCCCTCCACTTGGGGGCATTGGCCCCAACTTGGTCCAACCCACTACTGTGTCACATCCTTCTTCCAGTTTGCCATTCATGGCTAGCCTCAACCTGCCTGAACTAGCCAGATTGACCAACGATCCTATCCGACATGACCCTGCATGGCCTCACATGCCCACCAAGCTCCCCTCTGACATCCCTAAGTTCGAGGGCAAGTCAGGTGAGGACCCACAAAACCACATTATGTCCTTCCATCTATGGTGTTCCTCCAACTCCATAGTGGACGACTCTATTTGCCTCAGTCTCTTACAGCGCACCTTCATTGGCTCTGCAGCCAAGTGGTATATCGAGCAACCCCACGGAACCCATAACACCTTTGCTTCCCTTGCCTCAACCTTCCTGCAGTTCTTCCAGTTACCTGTCTGCTATTACGTAGGCGTTGAGATCCTCCTATCATGTAGACAAAACACGGCTACCCACATCACGGACCACATTCATGAGTGGCGTCGACGCCGTAGCTTATGCAAGATCAAATTAGACAACCGTATCTTCCTAGATTGGTTCCTCAAATCCCTTCTTCCTGTCATTGCTAAGGATGTGGCATCCAAAAGATCCCATTCTGAAGAAGAGGCCATCCTTAAGACCCAACAATTCGACCTCATTTATGCCCAGTCGGGTTATCTCTATATCATTATACCTGACGCCCTTTGTGGCGATTCCTCCCAGCACGATGCACCGGGGGCATCCCACGCTGCCGACGGCATCATTGGCCGTGTCTCTTTGCATCCTCAACCATTTTCCATAGCACGTCCTACCCCTGGCCCTGACCTTTCGCAAGCTACCTCACAGTCTGGAGCAACCAACTCATATACTCCCATGACACATCACCACCATTCCCATGGACCCTCATGTCCACCTCAGTGTTTCGGTCATGCGACTCCCGCTTACGACCCCTCGGTCGCACCTCAGCCCTACTACCACCAGTAGGCTACACCAGCTCCTGCGCCTTCACAAGACCAACCCGCTTATTACCCGCCACAGGCATCCCCTGCGGCAAACCTAGAACCCGCCCCGCATCCCTATCAGCAACCCCCTCAAGTTGCTGCACCTGCGCAGCCTCCACCTACATATCATCCACCGCAACCTACTCCAGCACCTGCGCAACATCAGAATCCACCTGCCACCCAAGGGAAAGTTTACGCCCAACAAAACCCGCAGCAAAACTAGAACAACCAACGCAACCAGGGCCAACAAAACCGCGGCAGGGGCCGAAATCGTGGAAACAACCAACCTACAGACCAAGCTAGTCAACCCCCTAATCCCCCCGATAATAGTAATGCGGCCCCTGCTAATCAAAACCCTGATCGCCCACCCAAGTAGGATAAAAACCCCAATTTGTGAACAAACCATCCTTGTTCTATTTGCGGGGTCTATGGCCACTACACCCATGCTTTCCCACACTTGGAGCGAGCTCGGCAACTTTGGGTTGATGATGCCCACCGCCAAGGGCATGCGGCTCCTCAAGCACCACCCAACCCCCCACAACCTCAGCAGCCACCTTTGGTGCTGCAAAACCCCTTACCAAACCAAGGCGTAGTGAACACTCAACCGTTGGCTCCCCCTCAAGCCAACGTGCCAACCCAACAACAAATCACTTACGCTGCTCCTGATCAACCAATGTTTGACTCAGGTACCCACCACTTGTTGATGATGTCCTCCAATGAGGTCAACCTCCAAACCCGACGGAACCAATATGGCTCCACCCCCGAAGCCCTTCCTGCCGATAAACCCACTAACGCTTAGCCCACTGATCAGGCGTTACGTATACCTCCACCTCCACTAGATGGCGCTCCCAAAGTACCTCATTTCGCGCTTCGCCGTATCAACAATAACCCCAATGCGTGGGCTGCGTCAAACTACAACATTGTCGATGACTTAGACCAATCTCCCGCAGCCATGTCTGTGTTGGAAGTCTTAAAAAACTGCCCTTCATAGGGCAAGACTTTACTCTCAGCCATTGGGGCTATTGATCCAAATGATTCGAATTTAATGGCATTTGATTTGGACCAATCCGAACCCCGCATGCCTTCCACTTTAGTGTTCCAAGTTTCTGTTTCCGTTCGGAATTTTGTCATCCATCGATG
>LPNX010616963.1:34822-77794 GCA_001517045.1 Pseudotsuga menziesii
GTCCACTCTGATCACTAGTCAAAGTCAAATAGTACAAATGACACTTGTCATGTTGGGCCCACTTACTATTTATAGTCCGTTGACCTTTTTCTGGTTTTGGCCATTCTGAACCTATACGGAGTCTGTTTTCTGCACCGTTTCCACCATTGGAATCAGCATGACGAGACCGTCACGATGTTCACCTCGTTGCATTATTTTTTCTACATCATTTTTTGCCCATTTTTTAGACACTGCTAGTTGCCTCGGTTTGCGTGCCACTTCGGCCGTTCTCCATTTTTCACACTTTTTATATCGCCGGATTCATTTTTTCGAGCTCATGATGATGCTTGAGATCATTTCTCGCTCTCACTAGGTACAATTTCAACATTGTGTCCCGACACCTTGCTGCCTCGATTTGCACACCACATCGGCCGCCATCAGATTGTTCCACACTTTTTACATGAGCCATCCACTCCCGCCATACTGCCAATGTTTCATTATTTTTGCCACCATTCATTCACCTCGCAAGGAGGCCCACCAGTGTTCCCCCTCACCCTCGTCTCTGGTCATCATAAATGTTCCTTGATCGAACACTTCCTCCTTGCCTAGCCATTCCTTTTGTTCGGTATAATTTTATCCCTTTTTCGGGCCGGACAAGTCCTCTACGAAAAAGGTACTTAGGGAGTTTCTGTTAAGCTCTTTTCTGACTCCTAAAACAATGAAAAGATCGCCGAGCAATCTTGCTTCCTTTCATGCTCGTTAAAGTACCTGAAAGGGCGTCTATCTGGTATAAGTTTAACCCTTTTCCGGACCTGGTAGACTAATTACGAACAAGGAATACTCTAGTCACACCGGATAGAAGAGTTCTTCATTGCATCCTTTTATGCTTCTTCGGGCCTTGGAGACTAACACACGAAAAAGCGACCCCCCTGGAGTCTTCTTATCGCTTTCAGACTCTCTAAAATTGAAAGCAACCACGAGCATGAACTGTCCTGGGCTCATAAAATCCACATGACAGTACCATTCCATTACTTCAGAGTCTTCTTATTTTCTTTCAGACTCCTTAAAATTGAAATCAACCACGAGCATGAACTGTCCTGGGCTCGTAAAATCCACACGACAGTACCATTCCATTACTTCAGAGTCTTCTTATTTTCTTTCAGACTCCTTAAAATTGAAAGCAACCACGAGCATGAACTGTCCTGGGCTCGTATAAATCCACACGACAGTACCATTCCATTCCTTCCAAGTCTTCTTATTGCTTTCAGACTCCTTAAAATTGAAAGCAACCACGAGCATGAACTGTCCTGGGCTCGTATAAATCCACACGACAGTACCATTTTATATACACACTTCTTCTAGTTCCCTAACCCACGACGAAGTCCCCCCGTGCCTCTTGGCGCTATGATCGATCATCTCGGCAGCACCCCCAATTAGGTCGCCTTTGTTCAGAGTATTCTGCAGTCTCTTGCCATTTTACCACAGCTTGAGTCTCCCTCAGCCCAGTCACCCTCCCAGATCCAATACAGCTATGATCCCCTTACCACCAGTCAGTTTCATATGTTGCCCGATCATCCCCGCCATCATACTCTGAACAAAGGAAGTTTGAGTCCACCCACTTTACTTGCCCAGTTATTCCCCTCAGTTTATCAATCCTGCCATCAGTACTATCACATTTCGGTTTTCCACCTCGTGCTCCTGTCAAGAAAACATCATTGCCTTGATAGTTGCAGGTCTCCCTCTGTCGATGACAGCCCCTCTATTCCAGAGGATAGACCCAGAGGCCCTTGCGCCTTGGACCCATCACCATCTGTGGTGAGTGCCTACGGACCATTTTGGGAGGAGTCATCATTGCCTCTCCAAATGGTTGTTTCTCACATGCTCGACTTTAGCACCTTGATCGCATCGTTGAGAATCACCCAGGATTTATATCCCTTCCATTATTTGTCGAAGACCCCGGATTTCCCTCGACTCTAGCACATTGGTGAGTCACTTTGGAACGCCTAGTTATATGTTCCCGTGGATGCCCGGGCTGCATTGGCGATCGTGTTCGGAAGCCCTTCAGTTCCATGCTTCCTTGAGTACCCAATTCAGTTCCAGTTCAGTGTACCATTGCGAGTATGACCCTTGTCACTCTGATACAGCAACTCATCAGTTCCTTTGGTACTGTATTCAGTAGCACTGCTATCATTCCAGTGCATCAGTTTTTCAGCTCAGACATGGTCCGCCCAGCCGTATGTCCTAGATTTGTGTCCCTTCTAGACCCTTATGATATACACAGTGGATTTTTATGTATACTACAGGTCCCTCTTTTTGGGCCTTACAGTTATGTTTATGTATCTTGATACGAGCATGGGTATGCCCACCTCGTCCATATATTGAGATTCATCCTCATTCAGTATTTGAGGCCATGTATATGTCAGGTGCCCATATTTTGGACCCCATTGTTATTATTATGTTATATCCTGATACGAGCATGGGAATGCCTGCCTCATCCATATGATCAGATGATTCCTCATCCATTATTGAGGTTATGTACTTTTAGTTCTTGCAGTTGGTTCGGGATTGTTGTTCCAGGCTTTCGTTTGTTTCTTCTCTTCTCCACACCCCAGGAACACCATTTATGACTTAAGATGTCCATCGGCCATACGATGAGCTCCTGCCCTCGCACATTAGGGGGCAATCTGTTAACACCCAAAAAGTGTTCACTACCTCATCTACCCCACTACATGGCTCATTTGTCCATTTTTCTACCATATTTCCCTTAAAAACCCCTTTTTTCCTCCAAAAATATCCAAAATTCCTCTAAAATAGCAAAAATCCCACTAAAAAGCCTCCAAAAGGCCTAAAATGCCTCCAAAAGGCCATAAAACCATCAAAAAGCCTAAAAAGGGAAGAAAAAATATAAAATAATGAGGAAAAGGAGGAAAAAACCCTATACAGCTGCTCTAAACCATATGGTTTCCAAAACCATGGGCCAGCACTCCACCATTGAAAAACTATAAATAGGTGATGGAGACCCCTTATTTCACATCCACAATCATAAGCACCCTCACTCTGCCAAAATAGCTCTTGAAACCCTAGCTCACCCTTGAGCTACTTTCACCTTGAGAGCCCCTTTTGGCCCATTTCCACCATTGGAGAAAGAGAAGGAGCAAGTTGGAGCTTGGAGCAACCCTATTGGATCATTGCAAAGGGCTTCACCAACCTTCACATTGGAGGTAATATTAATACAAAAACCATTTTTTATATCTTGTTTTTCTGTTTCATGCACATGTTTATAATAGTTTATATTTATATTTTAGCATTTTAATTTACACTTATTGAACTGCTACTAAGGAGTCCCTTCTCCTTAGTAGGTGCTCATTTGCACAAGCTAGGGGTAAAACCCTAGCCACAGTTTTGGCGACTCCGCTGCTTGTTTAGTTTTTTGCAATAATTTCTCGTTTTTTCCTTTCGGCTGTCCCTTTCGGCCGCCATAAATTTGCTCAATGTTATAACCAAGACATGGTATCATTTGATACTCTAAAATTCAAGTTGACTATGGAGTTGGTGGCTAAAGCAATAGGAGTCAGAAATAAAGGAGAGCTGTGGTTCAAAAAGGTGCCCTTTACCTTTAATGCCCAAAGGTATCTTTTACCTGGCATTATTCCAGATTGGAGCAAAGGAATGCCCATCCAGAATTTCAGAGCAGAATGGGTGGAGCCCATCAAAGTCCTACAAAGCTACATTACTTGTGAAGGGAGGTATGCTTTTGTCTTCAAATATCATTTTAGGTTCTTACAACACTTGGATGGTGAATCAAGGATGAGTCTCCCCTTCTTCTTATTGAAGAGTTTGCAGAAAATGTCAAGCAGGATTTAGGAGCATCATGATCGCACTGCACAGTCCATTTTCCATCATGGATTGATCAAGCTTATTATCAACACTGTTCTGCAAAGAGAAGGAAAGACATGGGACTACTTTCTCTTCTGGTCTAGGTTCCAAATTAAGCAGGAAGAACAGCCTACCAAAAAGCATGTGGGCAAGGGACAAACCCTAATCATAAAATTAGGGCAAAAAGTCAAGTCTGAAGATAAAGAATGTGTCAAAATTGAGGAACTGACAGAACCTTCAAAGGGATATATTGAATCTCAGCTACCTACAATTGACAGTAAGGGAAAAGGTTTGTTGATTATTGAAAAGGAAACTCAGCCTGTGCAAATTAAAGCGCCATTAGAGGCACTTATAGATGAAAAATTTGCTGTCACAGAGAAGGTTGCAGTAGAGGAAGAAGATACTAAGGTCCAACGAAGAAGCCCATTCACCATTTTATCTGAAGATGAAGGATATTTGTTGGAAGGAGATGAGGTAACTGTCAATGCTGAGACTAGGGTTAGCACACACAGGGAGTTCTCCAGTCAAGAAGACAAGACAGTCATGCCAAAGAAAAATAAGATCAAGGTTAAAGAATTTGCGTCTATCATGCATCAAAGAAAGAGTTTAAAGATGGTAGGAGAGTTTTCCTCAGGTTGGAGACCTAAAACTAGATCAAAAAACAAATTGAGGCTGAACATGAAAAAGCTGCTAAACCCTAAGTTAAACATAGAAGAGGTAACTATGCTTGATACTTCTTCTTCATATGAAAAGCTAGAATCTAGCAAAGGTAAAAGCAAAGGAAAGAAATTATTGAAGACAACAGAAGAGTCCAGCCTCACCAAAACTAAGCTATCAGCCGTGTTTTTGGAATTAAGAGGTGAAATGTTGAAGGAACAACAGAAAGAAGAAATGTATGCCTCTTATTCAGAAAATAAGTTGCTAATGGATGAAAATGCACCTGATGAAACAGACAATCAAGAAAATCCCAGTGTTCATGGTGTTTCTATAGAGCTGTTGCCTGAGGATGAGGACATCTTCAGAAAGCTGAATATCCCATGGCTGCCTAGTGAGCTACAGAATACAATAGCAGGTAAGGCTTTTGACTTAGAAAAGGAGAATTTTCAAAGAACCATCAAACAGTATAGGCATAAAATGGAATACATGCAAGAAACAAATGATGGTCTGATCCTAGCTAATAGAAGACTCAGGGAGGATTTACAAGAAGTAAATGATCATTATCAAGAGTTTACTGCAGTCTCCAAGGAAGCCCGAAAAAGGAAAAGAAGCACAGATTTACAGTGTGCAGAATTGAAGCTCACTATCAAAAGCCTACAGTAGAAGAATAAGGAGCTTACAAGAAGGTTAACATATATGGAAGCTGAGCAGTAGAGAGCTAGTAAGAAGGCCCAAGCCTTGGATGGAATAGCCTTATTGACAGAAGCTGCTAAAGACCTTTGAGTATTGTTAGTTAGGCAGTTACTTGTTATGTTTTTTGAGAAATATTTTATTTTGTAAATTATAATTTTGACATTATCCTATTGATGAGTAGACTAAAAACAGTTAGGGTTTAGACCCTAATTGAAATTTTGAAAAACAATATTTAGGAAGATCAGAAAGAGAACAAGGGGTTCGATTTTTGGCTGGCTTAAGGAGGTCCATTGACTTGTTCATGAGCTAAGTAATTAACTCTCATGTGTATTTGATGAACATAATTATGAAATATATGCTCCTTTTTACCCTTCAGTTTTTGTTTTGGCTTCATTTCTAGCTTGTTTAGCTACACAATTGGTAAATTCATTGCTGGTTTATGGTTTCTTTGCTTGTAATGCTTGCCTATTGTGGATAAACTTCAAAGTTATGTTCTGTTGGATACCCGGTTGTTATATTATGCATCTCTGTTCTTCTTTACTTGTGATTTAGTTTCTATTTGGCTTATGAATGTATTCCTTTTGGTCACCAAAATTTACAACCAGAAAAACCTTTCAAAAACCCTAAAACCTAGTTTTATTTGATTGAATATTTGAGATTGTGTTGGCTTGTTTCTTTGTAGTCTGGAAACAATTTCTGGCACAAACATTTTTGGCGCCGTTGCCGGGGAACGAAGTTGAAAACAAATTTTCCCTGGGATACTTATCATTTCATTGGTTTTAAGAGGTGAACTTAAACCAACACATCTTTAAGGCTACTTTTCATCAGTCTATCACAGTGGCTACTAGGGGAGTTGGAACTAGAAACAGACCTACTTCACCATTGCAATTGGGTGTTATAGATCCTGAACAGGTATTTAAGATAGCAAGGAATATTAGAAGGTCTCATTCATTACCATCCCTATGTGACCCTGACCAGTTGGGCGGTTCATCACATTCAGCTGTGTTGAGAAAAGAAGAAGAAACCTCACCTTGGTTAAAGCCTATATTCCCTGACAGTAGTTTCCAAGTTTTCATTGATCCACAATCTTTTAGAAAAGATAAAACAACCTCTCCTGTGAAGACACCTCTTTTTCAGTTTAAAGTAGGTAAAAACCCCTTTCAGCCAGGTTCCAGCCAAACCTCTTCATCATCAAAGTTAGTCAGTCCCAAAATGGCAGCCCAAAATCATCCTATAGACATGATGGACCGAATGGTTGCAGCCAGATATGCACCATTGGTTTTTCCTCATCCTTTAAATGCACTGCCTGAAGGTGACTATTAGAAATATTTGCCTAGGTTTAATGGACAGGGGGAAACTACAGCTGAAGAACACTGGGAAGCTTTCCTTAGTTATGCTGATAACCAAAAAATTGAAGCCAAGGATGTATGGATGAGAATGTTTGTGCAGAGCCTTGATGGAGATGTCAGGAAATGGTTCAGGGAGTTGCCTGCTAACTCAATCACTATCATTGAAGAACTTCATGATCTCTTCATGAGACAATGGGGTGACACCAAAGACCATACATACTACATAACTGAGTTTGGAGCTCTTAGGAGGAAAAATGATGAAACTATTGCAGACTTTTCAAAGAGGTTTAACAAGATGTATAGCAGAATTCCTGCAGAAATAAAGCCTACAGAAACATCTGCAAAACTTACATATGCAAATGATTTCGATTATGAATTTTCCCTACTACTAAGAGAAAGGAGACCAATTTCTTTACTAAATATGCAAGATGCAGCATTGGAGGTATAATCTAACATATTGGCTTCCAATATACTGAAGAAGGAAACAACTCAGCAACTCTATGACAAAAAAGGAAAGAAGGAAGCAGCTCCAGGAGGTTCAGCTTCCCTTTCTACTGAAGGGAAAATGGATGAAATGGCTAAGTTGGTGAAGATTCTGACTGCAAAATTGAACAAATTAGAGCTTGAGAAAAGTTCCAGCAAGCCTGTTCCAGAAGGTGAACGAAATCCTAACAATTAGAACCAATTCAAAAGACAGTTTGCTCCCCGTTTCATGCCTAGAGAATGAAGGAATAATGATATCTAGCAGGAAATGAGAGAAAATGAGGACCAAAGAGTGCCACCACCTCTTCAGAACAATGTTGCTGATGAAGAAGAGGTTGATGATGAAGTAATATTTGAAGATACTGACCAAGATATGAACCATTTTGGAGAAATATTGTCTGGGGGTTTTGTCACTGAAGAAGAGTTTCTAAATGTAGAATGCTATGATGCTGATATGTTCGAAACAGAAGATGATTTAGGTCTAGGAATGACTACTGTAACTACTGATGTCTGTCAAAATGAACTTAAGAATACTCTGAATCTGAGGTCAGGTCCAAAATAAGTGGTACAAATCCCGAAGAAGAAGGCAGCTGTCCCTGCTAAGCAGTCATCTGATCCCGTGATAGAGAAAAGACAAGTTTCAGAAAAACAAAAGAAGAACACAGAGGTTGAAGAGGTAAATAAAATTGTTCATAATTTCAGACTGGAAAATGAATTATTAAAGATTCCTATACCTTTAACTAAATTAATAAGAAATCCTTCATATAAAGATACAGTTCTTAAGATGATGAATTTAGCAGGTAATCATCCTATTTCTGATACAATAAATTTGCAAGAAGAAAACCCTAGGATTTTCATTGGATTAGCCTTGGATGAAAAGACTAAAAGTGAAGCAGGTGCTTCACTTCCATTTTATATTACTTTGACAGTTCATGAACAAATGATACATAATTGCTTGTTAGATTCAGGAGCCTCACACAATTTAATGCCAAAGGCTGTTATGGAGGCTTTAGGTCTGAGTATCACCAAACCCTATAATGATCTGTATGCATTTGATTCTTGAGCAGTGAAGTGTTTAGGGGTAATAAAGGACATGGTTGTCAGTTTGGCTCAGTTACCCATGAAAAGTGTGATCATGGATGTAGTGGTAGCTGATATTACACCTAAATTTGGGTTACTTCTCTCTAGGTCTTGGGAAAAGAAAGTTGGTGGGACCTTACAAATGGATTTATCATATGCTACTATTCATGTGTTTGGAGGAGAAAATAGAAGGCTATACAGGGAGCTTCAGTTTGCCTATATTGTGACAGATGACAAGAAGCCTACCAATCACCCACTGTATGCTGTTGATAAAGACCTGGGTACTTGCATGTTACATTTCAGTGAAGAAGACAATACTGCTCATTTGTTACAAGTTGAAAGGGAACAACCAGTAAAATGCAGCAGAGAACAAGAGGATGAGCTGTGGCAATTATACTTTGATGGATCCTCTTGCAAAGAAGGTGCTGGAGCAGGGGTTCTTCTTATATCCCCTGGAGGTGAAATAGTAAAGCTGATGTACAAATTAGAGTTTGTTACTACAAATAACACTGCTGAATATGAAGCTTTGATTTTAGGTTTGAAAGCTGCTAAAGATTTGGGCATTCAGCAGATTTCTGCATTTGGCGACTCCGAATTAGTTGTTCAGCAAGTGAAGAACAACTATCAAGTGAAGCAGGGTTTACTTAAATTCTATCGAAATGAGGTATGGGACATGATTGAAAATTATTTTGTAGCTTTTAACATTACCTATATTCCAAGAGACCATAATCAGACTGCAGATTCATTGGCCTTGGCTGCTACACACTTTAGAATCCCCAAGACCACTCAGTTGAGATATCCCATTGAAGTGAGGTACAGACCATTTGTACCTGATAATGTAAAGCAATGGAGAGTTTTCGAAGATGACATTGAGATTAAGAGGTTTCTAGAGCTTACCCATGAGTTTTCAAATTCCATGATTGATCAAGAGGAAGATGAAGAGGATGGACAGGTGGAAGAGATTGCTGAAAATGAAATAGCTGGACATAAAATAATTGAATTAATAATTAATTTCATTCCAAAGGGTTTGGTACCTTTGGAAAGGATTTTTTCAAAAGATGATACACTCTTGAAACCTGTTGTACAGTCCTCAGAAGAGAATGTGGTGGATTGTAACATTGGTTCTGCAGAACAGCCTAGAATGGTAAAAATTTCTAAAGCACTTACAGCTGAACAAAGAAACAGGTACATTAAGTTGTTAAAAGAACATGTTGATGTTTTTGCATGGTCTTATGAGGAATTGAGAACCTATGAAACTGGAATTATACAACATAAAGTCCCTTTAAAACCAAATGTCAAACCTTTTTATCAGAAATTAAGGAGGATTAATCCAGCCTTGTTTCGTGTTATTGAAAAAGAAGTGAAGAAGCTATTGGATGCCAAGATCATAGTACCTCTCAGGTACTCTTCATGGGTGGCCAATCTAGTTCCTGTTAGGAAAAAGAATGGAGAAATCAGGTTGTGTGTTGACTTTAGAAATTTGAACAGATCTTCACTAAAGGATAATTATCCTCTGCCTAAAATTGAGCAAATATTACAGAAAGTAGTTGGGGCATAGAGGATCTCTATTGTTGATGGATTCTCAGGGTACAATCAAATTTCTATGCATCCTGATGATAAGGAGAAGACAAATTTCATTACTCCTTGGGGAACTTTCATGTATGACAAGATGCCTTTTGGGTTAATGAATGTTGGAGCTACCTTCCAGAGGGCTATGGATATTGCTTTTGTCGGAGAAAAGGACAAGTTTGTGGTAATCTACTTAGATGATATTACTGTTTTCTCACAATCATATGATGAACATTTGAAGCAGAATTTCCTGAAATGTAGAAAATTTGGCTTGTCCTTGAATCCAAAGAAGTCACACTTTGCTATATAGGAAGGTAAATTGCTTGGTCATTTAGTGTCTGCTGATGGTATAAGGATTGATCTTGAAAGGGTAAAAGCTATATTGAAAATAAGTTTACCAAGGAGTAAAAAGGATGTCCAATCATTCATTGGTAAAATCAACTTTCTGCATTGGTTTATACCAAACTTTGCTGAAAATATCAAATAGATCACATTCATGCTAAAAAAGGATCAGGAAGTCAGGTGGACCACTGAGGCAAAAACTGCATTTGAGAAGATCAAAATGTCTCTTACTGAAGCTCCTGTATTAGGAAGCCCAGATTTTACTAGAGAATTTCATACATTGTCATTTGCATTAGAGGATACAATAGCAGCTGTTTTGTTGTAGAAGAATAAGGAAGGACTGGAGCAGCCTTTTGCATTCTTCAACAAAACTCTCAGGGATTCTGATCTAAAATACAGTATCTTAGAAAAACAGGCCTATGCTTTGGTTAAAGATTTAATTTTTTTCAGAATCTATGTCCCGCATTCTAAATTTATTTCATTTGTGCCTAATGCTGCTGTAAAAGATGTTTTAACACATCCTGATAGTGAAGGGAAAAGAGGCAGGTGGATTGCTAAAATCATGGAGTATGATGTAGATATTAGACCTACCATACTAATCAAGGGACAAGGTTTAGCCAAGCTGCTGGCTGAATCAAATTGTCAAGCTTTGGGATTTCATGTGATGGCTAAAGAGTTAGCTCAGGAAGAAGATCAAGCAATCTTGGAAAAAGAGAAAATCATGGACTATTATTCAGCATCCACATGGTATGCAGACATTGTGTATTTTCTGTTGTTTTTGCAATGTCCTGAGCATTTAGATAGAAAAGCTGCTAGATCTTTAAAGCTTAAAGCTACTAAGTATTGTCTAGTAGAAGAGCAGTTATTCTGGAAGGACCCAGGTGGTATTCTACTTAGATGCTTGGATAAATCTGAAATTGATGGAGTAACTTCTAAATCTCATGAGGGTGCTTGTGGAGGTCACAAGTACTGGAAGACAACAGCATACAAGATTTTAAGAGTTGGGTAATATTGGCCCTCTTTGTTTGCAGATGTATATCAGCAGGTAAGAGCCTGTATACCTTGTCAGAAATTTGCTGGCAAACAAAAATTGCTGTCATTGCCCCTAAAACCTATTGCAGTAAGTGCTCCTTTTCAGCAATGGGGTCTAGATTTTATAGGGGAGATAAATCCATCTTCCTCAGGACAACACAAGTGGATTCTAACTACAATAGAATTCTTTACCAAATGGGTGGAAGCCATCCCTACTAGGAATGCCACAGACAAAGTAATTATGGAATTCATTGAAGAAAACATCCTTAGTAGATTTGGGTGTCGTCAGAAAATAGTAATAGATAATGCAAAGGCTTTCAAGTCTAAGGAAATGGAAGCCTTTTGTGAAAAGAATGGTATCTTGCTGAAGAATTCAACTCCTTACTATCCCCAGGGTAATGGTTTGGCTGAATCCTCAAATAAAAATATCATTCAGAGTATCAAAAAGTTGCTTAAGCATAATAAGAGATCATGGGATTCTATGCTGAAATATGCCTTGTGGGCTGATAGGATAACAGTCAAACAAGCAATTGGAACTTCTCCTTTCCAATTAGTGTATGGCATAGAGGCAATTTTTCCTGTTCAATTGGGAATCCCAGTGATGAAATTTCTTTAGAATTGCCAGGAAGAGCCCAATGATATGGAGAGAAGGATTTATGAGATGATAGAATTGCAGCAGAACAGGGAAAAAGTGGAAGAAAGGGCACATTCATACAGATTGAAGATTAAAAGCAGATTTGACAGGAACATTAAAGAAAACACTTTCTCAGTTGGTGATATGGTTTTGAGATGGGATGCCAGGAAAGAGCAAAAAGGGAAGCATGACAAATTTGACAACCTCTGGTTTGGCCCTTTCCTAGTGTCTAAGATTTTGGAAAATAACACTTTTGTCCTATAGTCTTTGGAAGGTGAGGAATTGTCAAGTCCAGTCAATGTACGATTCCTCAAGCATTTTTACAGTCTTTGAGGAGATTTTCACTTTTCATTGTCTATAACAGTGTGAGTGAAGCATAATAAGGACTCCATAACCCAATGGAAATTTTACAGACTAGTAGGTAGCAGAAAAGAAGGCACTGGTCTACAGGTTCTTGAAGCCTCACAGGAAGGATTTCATCCCACAGCTAGAGCCAGATGTTAAGTCATGAAATTGTTTTCTTTGGTTTTATATTTTGCTTGTGATTTTTGTTTTAATTTTGCTCATTAAATTACTTTCATGAAATTTTGGTTTTAGGTGAAATTTTGATTTTTGCCTTTAGGTTTTTATTATTTTTTGTTTCCTTAGGTTTTGAAGGGTTCTATAGGATATATATTGATTAAATATTTCTTAAATAAACTCTAACAGCAAGGTTTACCATATAAACCCTATTTAAAATGGAATTAATGACTAAAAAAGCGCCAAATTTGATTTTAAAACATTCTTGTAGCGCAACGGCTAAACTTTTACACTGCGGCGCTACAAGAATATCGTGGGTGCTAATTTTGTCGGTTTTTTTGCCAAAATTTCCCATGATTTTGCTCCTGGATAACTAATCACATGTGTAAACGGTTTTTGATACGTGTTTCATAAAAAATAATCACGCAAACAGGTGTGGTCTATGACATGAAGGAGATCGTGGCAGTCAGAAGTTAGGGCTTGGTGTATCATGACAGGTAGAGGAACGAGCCGAGATTGATGGGAAAGAGGTTCTCCACATAAGCATTACGAATTTGGAAGCGAAGACAATTGCTTAAAATTTGGAATTTGTAGTTGTAGAGGGAATTTAGGGTTTTCTCAGTGCACCAGTTGGAAGCAAATTGAAGACTTGAAGACACCTAGACAGTTAAATTCGACAGTCAGATAGTCCAAGGATTAATTTTAAACGTCTGTAGCAGGCCGGGAGTGAGGTATTCCGCGTAAACTTGGTCGTGGCTGCTAAATTGGGGGTTTTTCCATTAAGGCTTGTTATGTTAAATTGAGTAAAGAAAACATTAATTCATGTTGTTAACAAGCTCTCAACGATGAGTTATCAGTCTAAAATGTTTTAGATGTTTTGGAAAATGATAAGTTGAAAAACAACAGTTACATTGAACAAATTTTCCTGTGAAAACCAACAAATATGGTAGGGTGAAGGTCTGTATTGTTTGTGGCGACCAGGGTGTTGCAGCTGCAACTTTTCTTCCCCTAATTTCTTAAATTTTTGGGGCCCCTCCTTATCACTTAGAGTTGTTGATTTCATGTGATCCATGAAGGTTCTGTCTAGCCATAGCTTTGGTCAATTCTAATGATTGATTCGCAGCCTGTTTCTCCAGAGCGCGTTTGTGTTAATATTTTTATTGTGGATCACAGAGTTGAATGTGGGTTTGGTAGCCAGAGTTTATTCAGATCAGTTTCCTTTTAAGTAAACCATTGTCTTTGATATATTTTAGTCTGGTAGCTCCTGTGTTGAGCTCTTAAACACTTGGTTTTTCTGTGATCGGGCGTAAATTTTATGTTAGATCGGAAGATGTGAAGTTTCAGCCCCTCCGCCATTGCGGCCTCGAAATCGTTTATTCGCCTAATGTTAAAGCCGTCAATTTTCCGATTGACTCTTCCTGCCTTTTTGCCGCATGCCTGAAGCCTCTACCTTTTCGCCGTTGCGGCGGGAAAAGTGTTCTCACCCCCGAAACAGAAAACCATCCGACTTCCAATTTAAAGCCCCTCGTGCCCGCGTTTTGCTTATCCACAACTTATGCCTCGCCCGGCGTTGCGGCCGGGAAAACCTCATGGCCTCCGATCTTATTTCTTTCCGATTGCCGACTTTAAGTTTTCCCCGCCAGTGAGTTTCCTGTCGACCATTGTAGGCTAGGTTTGTCAAACCCGCAGGTGGTGCGCCTACCATTTCCTTGTGGAATAGTCATTTTAATTGTTAATATTGGTTGTTTTGAATGATGTTTGTCGATTGATGGCAGGCGGTTTTGAAGAGAGCGGTTAATCTACCGAGGTGCAGAGAAAGACGGACCCGTTTGGCGGAAGTGTGACTGAAACTAGTAGAGTGGAGGATGGAATCCGGAGCCGTAAAGGCGCGAACCCAAAATTGATCAGTTACCAAGTGGCTCATGATTGCATACAGACAAGATATGGGAATGTGAAGCGTTTGAGAAATTGAAAGACCATGTGTCTGGGGGAAAACAAAACGCTCTGTAATTGTAGTTTAAATAGAGGAAAGTGGAACTAAGAAAGGGCTTTTTTCCCTGGAAAAGAAGGGTAAACCATTTCTTTGTAAGATGAACTATTTCGTTTTACAATGAGGAACTGCAACTTTTGCCTGTTGGAGAAAGCGAAATGTGGAATGTATCAATGCAACTAGATGAATAATGTTGAAAAGGAACTACTTCATTTTTAGCTGTGTTTCATTTGCTATGAGAGTGTTTGACGACCTGAACCTATGTTCTTGTTGAATGTTCTTCAGTATATTTCATGATGTTTTCCACTGTGAGTAATAGGTGTTGTTCATAAAACGATTAGCTATCTGATTGTTTAAATATCTGTAATTGTTCATGTGTCTTGAATGAAATATCAGCTATCTGTAATTCTTCATTATGCACGTACAAAATGTATTACTCACCAATAAATGCTAATTCTGCTCCCTAGGGATAGTTAGATAAGTAGTTTATTTTTTTTTGTCGTATGTGATTTGAATGTTTGTGAGCCTTAAGACGAGAGGTAAGAACCTGCGCATCACATTGTGACTGCTCCTTGCATTTTATCACCCTGCATTGTTAGTTAGGCACCTGCATTTCATAATTTAAGTCAAAATGCAAAAAACTCGGTGGACCGGGCCGCAACCGGTAAATCCTTTGTTTGTTGCTTGACATACGGTAGCCGGACCGCAAACTGGACGGATTCTCTATATCAAACGGTCAATGGGCTAGTTGGGAACGTTGAGTAGGGAGAACCTTTACCGTTGTCGCTTGCGATTTTCTAGGCCTCAATAGTTTTGGCGCTATAAGGAGGGCCGCCAGTGCATGGTTGGCCGAGGAAACCCGTTTTCCCGAGAATTTTCTGCAGGTGACAGTTCCGAAAGAAGTGGGTTCCATAATCCAACCCTGGAAGAAAACAAAGAACATCTATACGCTGTTGGTAATGAATTGGTTAACGAACTAAGAAGGAACACCCGGGCATATGTAAAGAAGCTTGGAGGGTTGCCAATTATCCCTGACTTACCTAGAAGAGAATACAAGAAGAAAGACCGTCCTATAGCAGAAGATTCAGTGTTGGTCGGAGACTGGGAAGAGCTGGTAGAAATAGCCTTACAGGAAGTGGTGCTACCTCTGAACCAAGAAGGCCTAGAGACACCTCACAGTTCTCCTGCTCATACTCCAGTTGGTTCACCTCCTCACTCTCCACCCCGACTCATGGCTGGCGTAAATGCAAACCACCCCCCCAACCCACCAAATCCACCACCTGCATGGAGAGCCAGAACACCTCTAACTCTAACACCCCATTACATGACTTACCCCAATCCTTTGAAAAATTGCTGCCTAAATTTGACCCCAATGAGAAGATCCTAGTGGATGATCATTTGCAAAGTTTCTACTTGGAAATAGAGGGTTTAAGGGCTGGGGAGCATGAAGATGTAGTATGTCGACTTTTCCCGCATACACTTAAAGGAGTTGCAGCTTCATGGTATTTTGGGTTGCCTGCTAACTCGATTCCAGACTGGAACACCTTTGAGAGGATTTTTAGAAGTAAGTATGCGACCCAAAAGACTCATGCTGCCCTTATGAAAGGACTATGTGCATTGAAGAAAGAAAAAAAGGAAAAAGTGCACAGTTTCACACAAAGGTTTGCAGCATATCTTAAGAACTTCTCTGAAACAGATAAGCCTTCAGACAAAGTATTGATTGAGTACTATACTTCAGTTTTGGGTCCGGATTTGGCCATGTTTGCGAAAGGTAGGGCCAAGCCTACTCTGACAGAGACCTTTGAGGAGGCAGAAGTGGTGGAAGCGGAAAGAGAAAATATTGAAGATTATCCAGAGCAATCAGGAGAAAAGGGCGCGGGGAGAAAAGCCTTATTGTTCGCTAAGCCTAAGGAAGAAAAGTCACCAGATTTGGAAAATATGGCCAAGATGATGCAGAAGCTTTCCAACAAGATCATAGATATGGAAAAAGAAAAGGAGGTGCAAAGGTTTTATAAGCCATATTATAAGAAAAGAGAAGATAAGGATCATTCTAATCCTCCTCCTCACAATGTGGCGTCCATGAATCTAACAGAGGTCGGCATGGATAATTTCTGCACTTTCCACCAGCAGCCGCACTCTAAAAAGAATTGTCCACAATGGGTAAACTCTATGACGCTAGTGATGAATCAACTCCTAGATTCTAGGGTAACAGAAGAGGGAGATGAAGAAAGAAAAGAAAATTCTGCCTCTACGGCCAATGAAGATCAGGAAAATGAGACCTTGGCATTATGGAATTCGGTCTCATTATTTGATGCTGAAGAAGGAAGCACTCAGAGATACCATGGCGTTATGGAAACCAACGTGACCACAAGAAGCCAAGGAATGGTTAAGGACGACAGTCTTATTCTTCCAAAGATCAGAAGGTTGCAGAGAAATATTAGGAATAAGTTTCAAAATAAAGCTGTGGTTGATAAGATTCCAGAATTCATGATTACCAACCAAATTCCTAGACAGGGTGATACAACAGCCAAGCCAAGTGAAGGAAATGCTGACAAACCACAGCCAATTGGACAGCCGATGAATTATGACATTGTGGAGGATTTGAAAATGGTAAAAGCAAATGTTCCACTATTCGAAATGTGCAAAGTGCCGCATCAAAAAGAGAGATTGTTGAAAGCGCTTGAAGCATCAGATGACAAGCTGCCCGCTGACAATCAACCTCAGGACGAAGAAGAAATTGGAGAAACCAGCGTTGGAGGTGAGTCTAAAGCTAAGCATTTACCTTTCCTTCTAACGTTTGAAATTTTTAATCATAACGTGCACAATTGTCTGGTAGATTCGGGGGCGTCCATTAATGTCATGCCCATATCAGTATGTAAGAAGATAAATGGGTAGCCAAAGCCAACCACGTGGAAGGTGGTTCAGTTGGATAGGACAAACGTTAAAGTAATTGGTGAGATGAAAGACGTCCTAATCCGTCTGGCATCCAATGACAAAGTATGCCAAGTTATTAACATCATAGTAGCTGATATACCAGACGCTTACGGTCTGGTCCTGAGTAGAGAGTGGTCAGCCAAATTAAATGGATATTTCACTTCAGATTGGTCGCACCTGTGGTTGCCGTACAGGGGGAGTCCAAACCAGATCAAGATTCTAAGAGAACCCCACATGAAGTACAATGTTACCCAACTGAATGAGAAGAATATACCTGTGGATTCTGTATTGGGAAATTATTTTCTTGATTTGGAACTAGGGAATTATCAAGCAGAAGAAGTCGACAACCCATTTGATACCTAGCCTGAGCTCCTTCGATTCCCGCAGGCTGGCGAGATTGATTGTAAAATAGTAAACTTAGCAGTAGGAGTAGATTCATTTTCAATAGTTAATGATTTTTGGACTTTATTTTTCGATGGCTCTAAGACATTAGAAGGGTTAGGGGCCGGCTGTGTCCTAATTGACCCACAGAAGAATAAACATTTCCTTTCATGTAGATTAGAGTTTGAATGTACTAATAATACAGCTGAGTATGAAGCACTCGTGCAGGGACTCAAGAAAGCGATTGACTTGAAGGTAAGTAATTTAAAAGTTTTTGGGGATTCCGAAATTATTGTGAAACAAATCCGGAATCAAATCCACTGTATTTATCCCCACCTAAAAGCTTACCAGAATGAGGTATGGGACCTTCTTAAATGTTTTAATGCATTCAACATTATTTCAATCCCAAGGATTAAAAACGCAGCAGATGACTTATTAGCTACTTCGACTGCTAGGATTGTACCCTCAAATAATCGATGTACTGTTGAATTGCTTTTTAGACCTTCAGTACCTGATATGATTACCAACCTACGTGTGTTCGATGATGACCAGCAAATTATAGAATGTTTAACAAATGACGAGGTATTCAAAGGAGCGATTATTGATGATGAAGAACACCAGGCCGAGATGAAATTTGATAATTTCATCCCTAAAGGGGTCCAAACGTTAGAAAAGATGTTTGACTTGAATGAAAAGTTTAGGAGACCCGCTAAAGTGAAGACTCACAGCTCAACTCTACAGTTCGAGCTGATAAATTTGGGGACTGAAACGGTACCCAAGTTCATGAATCTCAGCAAATGCTGTTCGCTGACAGAAAGAGACAAGTTCATCAATCTATTTAAACAATACAGAGATGTATTCGCCTGGACGTACCAAGAGTTAAAGACATACGATACCAGCATCATCAAGCACGTTGTTCCCATCAAGGCGGGAGTCAAGCCATATCAGCAGCCCTTGAGGAAAATGCATCCAAAATTGGAACCACTGATTCAGAGTGAGGTAAAGAAATTGTTGGATGCTAGAATCATTTTTAAAGTCAGACACTCTGAGTGGGTATCAAATTTGGTACCAGTCAGAAAGAAGTCAGGAGAAATCAGACTGTGTGTGGATTTCAGGAACTTAAACCACGCATCGGATAAGGATAACTATCCCGTGCCACGCATGGAGCAGCTGCAACAAATGGTTTCAGGTTCCAAACTGTTCTCATTATTAGACGGTTTCTCTGGCTACAATCAAGTGTTGGTAGCCGAAGAAGACAGATTAAAGACAACGTTTAGGACAAAATGGGGAACTTTTGCCTATAGAAGGATGCCCTTTGGATTGATTAATGCTGGAGCGACATTTCAGAGAGCTATGGACATAGCCTTCCGCAGAATAATTGGATGAAGTGCTGTGGTGTACCTTGATGACATTACAATATTCTCAAAGAAAAGAGGAGAGCACGCTTTTCACCTAAAGCAAATTTTCGAATGCTATCGAAAATATGGCATCTCCCTCAATCCTAAGAAGTGCGTGTTCGCCGTCACTGAGGGAAAATTACTGGGGCACATAGTTTCAAAGAAGGGTATATATATAGACCTAGAAAGAATTAAGGCCATTGAACAAATTCCCATGCCCCATAATAAAAAAGGAATGCAATCGTTTATGGGAACCATAAATTTCATACGAAGGTTTGTGCCTGATTTCGCTCAGACCGTCAAACCACTACAGCAGATGGTCAAACAAAATGCACAATTTAAGTGTACTGATATTGAGAAGGACGCTTTCAGCAAAATTAAAAATTCTATTGCACACGCTCCCTCCTTGAAAAGCCCCGATTTTGATAAAGAATTTATTATGTATACTTTTGCATCCAATGATTCGTTGGCAGCTATACTCACGCAAAAGGAAGATGGGGGGGATGAATTCCCAATCGTCTTTATGAGTACTGGTCTGCAGGGGGCTGAGTTAAATTACCCGGCTATTGATAAGCAAGCTTATGCAGTGTTTAAGGAAATGAAGCAATTCAGGCCTTATATATTAAAGAATTGAACCAAGGTAATAGTCCCCTACCCAGCTGTAAGATCCCTTCTCATACAGAAAGAGTTAGGAGAGAGGAGGGGCAACTGGGTAATAGCCCTTTAAGAGTACGACCTTGAATTCAAGCCAGCCTCTATAGTCAAAGGTCAAGGGTTATGCAAATTGATGACCAAAAGTGGGAACAATGAAGAACAAGCCTGGGAAGATGATGCCGAATTACATGTAATGGATGTATGCCCTTTGTTTACGGCTCCCGAGTCTTGGTATAGAGACCTTGTACATTACTTACAGTCAGGGATACTGCCAGAACATTGGAATTCCAAGCAAAGAAGAGCGTTACGTCTTAAATCAGCCTCCTATCAAATTGTTGAAGGAATATTATTCAGGAAAAACTACGATGGAGTCCTTCTGAGATGCTTAGAGAAAGAAGATTCCAAGAAAGTAATGTCTGAATTGCACGATGGTCCAGCTGGGGGACATTATTCAGGGGACACTACAACCCACAAGGTCCTCAGAGCTGGTTATTACTGGCCTACACTCTTCAAGGATACACACGCACACGTCAGAAAGTGTGATGTTTGCCAAAGGTGTGGTGGAAGATAGCCTAAAGCAGCGGCACCCCTAAAGCCTATGATGATCACGGAACCATTTGAGCAATGGGGGCTGGACATTATCGGAGAAATAAAGCCAAATTCGTCCCTGCAGCACAAGTACATTCTTACTGCGACTGATTATTTCACTCGCTGGGTCGAAGCTATCCCACTACGCAAGATAAATGAAGATGAAGTCATCAGCTTCCTACAAGATCATATCATGACTAGGTTTGGAGTTCCAGTTTCGTTAGTCTTTGATAATGCTACATACTTTTCATCAATCAAATTGACTACATTTGCTCATGATAAAGGAATAAAATTGCATTATTCTGCTAACTATTATCCACAAGGAAATGGCCTGGCCAAATCCTCTAATAAAAACCTGATTATAATTCTGAAGAAGACTGTAATAGAAAACCAGAGGAGTTGGCACTCAGCCTTACCCAATGCCCTGTGGGCTGACAGAGTCACCCCCAAGTCTGCTATAGGAGTGTCACCCTATACCCTTGTCTACGGTAAAGAAGCCATCCTCCCTCCCAATATCATTCTACCATCTTCCATACTAGCTCAAGAGTCTAGGGGATTGGATGATGAAGTTTTACAAATAAGAATATATAATCTCCTGAAAGCAGAGGAGGCTAGATCTAAAGCCAAAGAACGCTTTAAGCTATAACAAGAGTCAGTTAAGAAATGGTTTGACAAGCATAAAGCTGGGACAAAAGACTTTGAAGTAGGAGACTTAGTCCTCAAATGGGATCATGCCCATGATGAGAAAGGAAAAAATACTAAGTTCCAGCAGTTGTGGATAGGCCCTTTTCTGATTTCAGCAAAGCTTGGTCCTTCTACTTATAAACTGCAAGATCTGTAGGGGTGGGAAGAGAATTTACCAGTGAACGGTTTGGTTCTCAAGCCTTATTTTTCTTGATTTTCGGTGAGTTTTCTGCCATGTATATAAATAATCCATTTAGCTATCTTTAAGTCATGTTTTTCAGTTTACTTTATTTTGAGTTTCTTGTTTTCAATAAAGGGACGAACACATGGTTGCATGGGGAACATCTGAAATTTGTGGGTTTGATAAACGTTTTGGTGTTAGACTATGTGTTGCTAATTTATATGAAATAATTTCTTCTAGTATAGCGGTTTTCTCGAAGAACTTTGTGTGCATTGAAGTCCTGCTTAACCCCAGTGAAATAAACCAGATTCGAGGAGTCTGGGGTACTATGTCGAGGCTCCATCCATGTCACATTTAAAATGTCCTAAGGAGTAACATCAAAGGACCCATGGAAAGGAGCAAGGCGAACAGTGTATTAAATATAAATGATCCCATGCCAAGAAACGAATGCCAAAAGGCAAATAAAGAGTCAAAAGCTCCTATGAAAGCATCATAAATCAAAGCAGGAGCTGGATTACAAATACCTAATTGCCAAAAGATCCTCTCCATCCGTGGGTTTGAACTTGAAGTACACCACTCACACAAAAGGACACTATGGGATAGAGGATCCTAAATCAAAGTTCAGTAAGAGAGGCATGTAAGCAAACTCATATGAAATAGGACAAAAGTCCGAAAGCATAAGAAAAGTGTGAAAATGGCATGGGAATGAGGAACAAATGAATATTTTTGTTTACCATATGCTCCAATCCTGTGGTGTCCAAAGCTTTTAGCCACCTGAAGACAATGGTAATAATGAAATTCATCCTCCAGCCTCAGCATAGTTATCTGGACTTGACGATTTTGGTTTCCACTCTCCCTAATTGGACTATCATCAATGATTAAGGGTACATACTGCTGTCATTTAAGAAATCCATATTGCTCGAAGAATTCAATATGATGCTTTTTGTTGTTGAATAGTCTGTCACTCAAGGGTTGATCGCCCAGAGATCTAGGTTCACCAGGAAATCACCAGTTGTTGCAGCTGCAACTTTTCTTCCCCTAATTTCTTAAATTTTTTGGGGCCCCTCCTTATCACTTAGAGTTGTTGATTTCATGTGATCCATGAAGGTCTGGTCTAGCCATAGCTTTGGTCGATTCTAATGATTGATTCACAGCCTATTTCTCCAGAGCGCGTTTGTGTTAAGATTTTTATTGTGGATCGCAGAGTTGAATGTGGGTTTGGTAGCCAGAGTTTAGTCAGATCAGTTTCCTTTTAAGTAAACCATTGTCTCTGAGATATTTTAGTCTGGTTGCTGCTGTGTTGAGCTCTTAAACACTTGTTTTTTCTGTGATCGAGCATAAATTTTATGTTAGATCGGAAGCTGTGAAGTTTTAGCCCCTTCGCCTTTGCGGCCCTGAAATCGTTTATTCGCCCAACATCAAAGCCGTCTGTTTTTCGATTGACTCTTCCCGCCTTTTTGCCGTGTGCCTGAAGCCTCTACCTTTCCGCCGTTGCGGCGGGAAAAGTGTTCTCACCCCCGAAACGGAAAATCGTCTAACTTCCGATTTAAAGCCCCTCGTGCCCACGTTTCGCTTATCCACAACTTATGCCTCGCCTGGCGTTGCGGCCGGGAAAACCTTATGGCCTCCGATCTTATTTCTTTCCGATTGCCGACTTTAAGTTTCCCCCGCTAGTGAGTTTCCTGTCGACCATCGTAGGCTAGGTTTTTCAAACCCGCAGGTGGTGCGCCTACCATTTCCTTGTGGAATAGTCATTTTAATTGTTAATATTGGTTGTTTTGAATGATGTTTGTCGATTGATGGCAGGCGGTTTTGAAGAGAGCGGTCAATCTACCGAGGTGCAGAGAAAGACGGACCCATTTGGTGGAAGTGTGACTGAAACTAGCGGAGTGGAGGACGGAATCCAGAGTTGTAAAGGCGCGAACCCAAAATTGATCAGTTACCAAGTGGCTCATGATTGCATACAGACAAGATATGGGAATGTGAAGCGTTTGAGAAACTGAAAGACCATGCGTCTGGGGGAAAACAAAATGCTCTGTAATTGTAGTTTAAATAGAGTAAAGTGGAACTAAGAAAGGGCTTTTTTCCCTGGAAAAGAAGGGTAAACCATTTCTTTGTAAGATGAACTATTTCGTTTTACAATGAGGAACTGCAAATTTTGCCTGTTGGAGAAAGCGAAATGTGGAATGTATCAATGCAACTAGATGAATAATGTTGAAAAGGAACTACTTCATTTTCAGCTGTGTTTCATTTGCTGTGAGAGTGTTTGACGACCTGAACCTATGTTCTTGTTGAATGTTCTTTAGTATATTTCATGATGTTTTCCACTATGAGTAATAGGTGCTGTTCATAAAACGATTAGCTATCTGATTGTTTAAATATATGTAATTGTTCATGTGTCTTGAATGAAATATCAGCTATCTGTAATTCTTCATTATGCACGTACAAAATGTATTACTCACGAATAAATGCTAATTCTGCTCCCTAGGGATAGTTAGATAAGTAGTTTATTTTTTTTTGTCGTATGTGATTTGAATGTTTGTGAGCCTTAAGACGAGAGGTAAGAACCTGCGCATCACATTGTGACTGCTCCCTGCATTTTATCACCCTGCATTATTAGTTAGGCACCTGCATTTCATAACTTAAGTCAAAATGCAAAAAACTCGGTGGACTGGGCCGCAACCGGTAAACCCTTTGTTTGTTGCTTGACATACGGTAGCCGGACCGCAAACTGGATGGATTCCCTATATCAAACGGTCAATGGGCTAGTTGGGAACGTTGATCGGGGAGAATCCTTTACCGTTGTCGCCTACGATTTTCCAGGCCTCAACACAGGGTTTCACAGATTCACTTGTTACCTGTAATCAATGCAATGAGTTAATTGAGCATGACTATTGCATGCAGACCTTGTCTGAGTATGTGCCAGAGGCTGATTGGTTTTGTGCTTAATGCAAGTTGATTGATCAAGCTTATTATCAGCACTGTTCTGCAAAGAGAAGGAAAGACATGGGACTACTTTCTATTCTGGTCTGGGTTCCAAATTAAGCAGGAAGAACAGCCTACCAAAAAGCATGTGGAGAAGGGACAAACCCTAATCAGAAAATTAGGGCAAAAAGTCAAGTCTGAAGATAAAGAATGTGTCAAAATTGAGGAATTGACAGAACCTTCAAAGGGAGATATTGAATCTCAGCTACCTACAATTGACAGTAAGGGAAAAGGTTTGCTGATTATTGAAAAGGAAACTTAGCCTGTGCAAATTAAAGTGCCAGCAGAGGCACTTATAGATGAAAAAATTGCTGTCACAGAGAAGGTTGTAGTAGAGGAAGAAGATACTAAGGTCCAAAAAAGAAGCCCAATCACCATTTTATCTAAAGATGAAGGATATTTGTTGGAAGGAGATGAGGTAACTGTCAATGCTGAGACTAGGGTTAGCACACACAGGGAGTTCTCCAGTCAAGAAGACAAGACAACCATGCCAAAGAAAAAGAAGATCAAGGTTAAAGAATTTGCCTCTATCATGCATCAAAGAAAGAGTTTAAAGATGGTAGGAGATTTTGCCCCAGGTTGGAGACCCAAAACTAGATCAAAAAACAAATTGAGGCTGAACATGAAAAAGCTGCTAAACCCTAAGTTAAACACAAAAGAGGTAACTGTGCTTGATACTTCTTCTTCAGATGAAAAGCTAGAATCTAGCAAAGGTAAAAGCAAAGGAAAGAAATTATTGAAGACAACAGAAGAGTCCAACCTCATCGAAACTAAGCTATCAGCTGTGTTTTTGGAATTAAGAGGTGAAATTTTGAAGGAACAGTAGAAAGAAGAAATGGATGCCTCTTATTTAGAAAATACGTTGCTAATGGATGAAAATGCACCTGATGAAACAGACAATCAAGAAAATCCCAGTGTTCATGTTGTTTCTACAGAGCTATTTCCTGAGGATGAGGACATCTTCAGAAAGCTGAATATCCCATGGCTACCTAGTGAGCTACAAAATACAACAGCAGGTAAGGCTTTTGACTCAGAAAAGGAGAATTTGCAAAGAACCATCAAACAGTATAGGAATCAAATGGAATACATGCAAGAAACAAATGATGGTTTGATCCTAGATAATAGAAGACTCAAGGAGGATTTACAAGAAGTAAATGATCATTATCAAGAGCTTACTGCAGTCTCCAAGGAATCCCTAAAAAGGAAAAGAAGCACAGATTTACAGTGTACAGAATTGAAGCTGACTATCAAAAGCCTACATCAGTAGAATAAGGAGCTTACAAGAAGGTTAACAAATATGGAAGCTGAGCAGCAGAGAGCTAGGAAGAAGGCCCAAGCCTTAGATGGAATAGCCTTATTGGCAGAAGCTGCTAAAGACCTTTGAGTATTGTTAGTTAGGCAGTTACTTGTTATGTTTTTTGAGAAATATTTTATTCTGTAAATTATAATTTTGACATTATCCTATCGATGAGTAGACTAAAAATAGTTAGGGCTTAGACCCTAACTGAAATTTTGAAAAACAGTATTTAGGAAGATCATAAAGAGAACAAGGGGTTCGATTTTTGGCTGGCTGAAGGAGGTCCATTGACTTGTTTATGAGCTAAGTAATTAACTCTCATGTGTATTTGATGAACATAATTATGAAATATATGCTCATTTTTACCCTTCAGTTTGTGTTTTGGCTTCATTTCTAGCTTGTTTAGCTACACAATTGGTAAATTCATTGCTGGTTTACGGTTTCTTTACTTGTAATGCTTGCCTGTTGTGGATGAACTTCAAAGTTATGTTCTGTTGGATACCTGGTTGTTATATTATGCATCTCTGTTCTTCTTTACTTGTGATTTAGTTTCTATTTGGCTTATGAATGTATTCCCTTTGGTCACCAAAATTTACAACCAGAAAAACCTTTCAAAAACCCTAAAACCTAGTTTTATTTGTTTGAATATTTGAGATTGTGTTGGCTTGTTTCTTTGTAGTATGGAAATAATTTCTGGCACAAATAGGCCTCACCTTCATGTCTCTTCAGGGAATAAAATTCTGAAAGTATTTGATCAACTGGCCTTCTCCTGCCCCAAAACTTTAAAAAGGTGCAAGAAAAATCTTCCCGAGTATTGATGGAATTAGGCTGCAAGTGTTTGAACCATTCTTTAGCATCTCCTTGCAAAGACTAGGGAAAATCCATCATGCATACATCATCATGTTCTATTTCAAAAAGGTTAAATAAATGTTCAAAGGCTTGTAAATGTCTCTTAGCAGTGAAGTCTTTGGATTCTCCATCAAATTTGGGGAGGTACTTGTAATTTTTCGCAGGAAAATCATGGAGGGTAGGAGGCAATTGTAGTAGTTTGTACTGGCTTGGAAAATTGGGAGAGACTAGGTTAGGCACAATAGATATGCTATCGACCAAGGTTTCATGAGGTTCACAGGGGTGACCTTTAACGTCATGAGCTATGGGAAAAAAATCTGGTTCCAAATCAAATATACAAGACGATGCAACGCTTTCAGTTCATAAAGAAGGATAAATAGGAATATATTCATGTCTCTGTTCCGAACGAATTGAACCATAGAAGGTTGTTTTGATAAATCTAGGAAAGGATAAGAATTAACTTACAAGACAAGACAAGGCATCTTGGAAGAAACGTAGACCCGAGTATCTTAACCTTCCTCCATGCATTTTCGGGCCTTACAAGGGGTCCATTTTTCCAGACAGAGTCGGCCAATTTTTCTGACCATTTGATTTCTGGGTCATACCACCAGTGGAGTCGCTGAAGTCTGAATCCTTCAAGAGTGGAGTCACCAGGTGAAAAGTGCTCAACCTTCTTGATGTCTGATCATTGTTTACCATCAATGACAAGATCTAAAACCATGTTGTTCTTCCCAGGGATGATATTCAACCTTGTCCCCAACAACTGCGCCAGTTTGTTAGCACCGAGATCGTGCCCATAGGTTGGGTGGAAAAAGGGCTCTCTTCCGGGCAATAGTAGAACTGCTTTAGACTGCACCTCTAGCCCTACACAGTAAAAGAGGGATCTCTTGCTTGTTTTCAGGTTTACTTCATGTAAGATATTCGATCAAGAGCAGTCAAGAGGCCAGACTCCTGAATGGAATGAAGTGCGTTAATGTGAGATGAAGGTGGGATTATCAAGGTAAGGGATCATTGGAAATTGTGTCGAAGGTTCGGGTAAGGAATGTTTGCAGGAGGTAAATAATGGAGAGGGTTTGCAAACAGAGACAATATAGCCGTCGATCTTGCAAATAGGAGGTATTTAGCGGGTGATTAGTAGATGAGAGGGAACAACCCATCACACCGAGCACCAACAAGATGAATTCTACGCAACTTTAGAAGAAAACTTAATGAATGTTTGAAAAAACAGATGCAGCATAGCATGTATGAATTCCAAACTATTATACATCATTTCAGACATGAAAGAAATAAACAGGTTGGAATGAAAACAGGATGAACATTGCACATAAGGAAAATACATATTGAAAGAAGCAATGACACAAGAATCTCTTCCTTGAAAGACAATCCTTCCTCTACAATTTTTATTCATAACATGGAGAACATATACTATATACAACAGAGAGCCTCAGCCCTTGAAGGTTTCCCAACCAACCAGCTAACTCCTATGTCAATCTATCGGGAGTGTATTTATACCATTTCAGTGCTGAGATTACTCTCCGAAACAAACCTAAAAACTGTTTCCAGTCACAATCATGCAGTCTAGAGAATGGAACTATTGCCATGATTTACAAATATGAGCAAACATTATGGAGCAAGTGGGTGCACTCGGCCTGGGTGATATCCTGACGTGCTCGGCTATTGTTGTGGATTTTGAGTATGACGCCTTTCCGTTTGCTTTCAGGTGAGTCACCATTTAATGGGTTTTGGACCTTTTAGCCAGCCTGATGCCCCTTTTTTGTCCGAAGTGTGTGTTTCCATTGTGTTCAAATGTGGCTTTCTGCATGGGCACGCACTAGCAGGGCAGTTTGCAACTTTCCCCTTATCAACCTCATCCGCCACTTCCTTCCTCTCTGGGTAACACTTTTGGGAATGGGGTCTGGAAGAAGGGCTGCATTACTCTTGGCCAAGGAAATCCTTTTTGGTGGCTTGTAATTCTTGTAGTCCTCCCCCCAGTGAGGTGGGATCTCCCACAGGCAATAAGGAGTTGCGTGCCTCCACCAGCTCCATCACCCTTGGCAAGTGGAATTCACAAACCAGGCTATGTAGGTATTAGACCCTTGATGCTCCCATCTAAACAAATGCTCCTATAGAGACCAGTCTGGGACTGTCTCCTTCTATGGAGGCTTTGGGGGTAGCGATGGTATTAGGGATCCCTAAAAGAACACCAACGAGAAGCGAGTGTCCAGGCAATGCATCGCTGGAGGTGCGGGTATCTAAAGGCGGGTGTATCTCTCACAATTCTTCACATCTGGGCCCCAATGACTGGTTTCATCCTTAGTAGGGAACACCAAGGTGATGGGTGAGTGTGGAAATTTGCTCACCAATCATCAGTAGACCCAGATGGACAAGATTTTCGAACTAGATCGCCATTGCCGAACCCTTCGAACTTCTGTGGAATCACGACAAAACATAAACTTGGGCTCTGGAAATATGTTAGCTCATCCCTGGAGTTTCAAAGGCAATATATATAAGGCTTTGAGACTGACCTTTGCAATGATTGGTCAGCATTCTTGCACATTCTGTCATCAAGTGTTTTTGGTATCAGCATGTGTGAGGGCGCGAGCAGAGCGATCCTTTACTTGCTGGGGATCTAGTCACGTTGCTTCATCGGCTGTGTCACCTTACCGTTTGCTCCGGGAAGTATTTTCGGATGCCACCTTGTATAGTTGATCCATGCTGCAAGGCACATGAAGTGGACGCTCCCACGCTTCCTCATTCTTGTGATGCCCTGCTAATGGTGAATCATGCGATGCATGTAAGATTTTCTTCTTGAGGGGAGACTTTGGAACTAAGAAGATTCTATTTTTGTAGTAAATGATATCATCAATGACCCTGTACCTATCATCCTGAATCTGTCCATCTAATAGCTCACAAGCAAAGTTATCTTTGGAGTACGCAACCAAAAGATGAGACCTCCAATCTGATGAGATGATCATAAGGGATAAAGTAGCTGGTCGTCTAGAAAGTGCATCGGCCACTACATTGCTCTTCCCCTTTACGTGCTTAATCTCGAAGTCATAAGCCTGAATTTTACTTACCCATTTCTGTTGTCTCTCATTTATCTCTTTATGCTCTAGGAAGTATTTCAGGCAGTTGTGATCTATCTTAACCTTGAACCTGGCACCTAATAAGTACTGCCTGAGCTTGGTTAGTGCATGGAGGATAGCTAAGATCTCTTTGTCATATATCGAATAGTGGTGCTCATAGTCTTTGAGCTTCCTTCTCTCAAATGCAATGAGGTGGTTGTTCTGCATCAAAACTGCCCCAATTCCCTCTCCTGAAGCATCACATTCTAACACAAAGGATTGAGAAAAGTATGGTAAAGTAATACTAGGCATGAACTCATTACCTCCTTCATTTTCTTGAATGTTTGTTGTGCTGCCTCCGACCAACTAAATGCTCCCTTCTTGGTAAGATCTGTGAGGGGTGCGGTCATCTATGAGAATCCGCTAACATATCTCCTGTAGTAGGTGCAAAGGCCCCAAAATCCCCTTAGTTATGTCACATTTTTAGGTGTAGGCCAATCCAAAATTGCTCGAATCTTCTCTAAGTGCACCTAGACCCCGTTGGCCCCTATCACATGTCCTAAGTACAACATCTCCTGCATGCCAAACTCACACTTGGACATTTTGGCATATAGTGACTGCTCCTGTAGAATACCAAGTACTTCATCAAGATGTCTCAAATGTTCTTCCCAAGTCCGGCTGTATATCAATATGTCATCGAAGAATACCAGAATATATTTATGCAAATGTGTCCTGAAGATATGGTTCATGCATGATTAGAAAGTAGCTGGTGCATTAGTGATCCCAAATGGCATCACCAGAAACTCATAATGTCTGTAGTGGTAACTAAAAGTGGTCTTTGGAACATCCTGTTCCCTGACCCGAATTTGATGGTACCCTGAGCGGAGATCAATTTTGGAAAAGTACTTTGCCCCATGTAGTTCATCCATTAACTCATCAATCCTAGGGATGGGATACCTATTCTTTATGGTCTTCTTATTGAGTTCCCTGTAATCAATGCACATGCGTAAGGTTCCATCCTTTTGCTTCATTAGCACTACTGAAGATGCAAAGGGACTGGAGCTAGGTTTGATGTATTCCAGCTTAAGTAGTTCCTTGATTGTACTCTCGATCTCATCTTTATACCTCTTGGGATGTCTGTAAGGAGTGGTGATAACTACTTAGGTCCCCTCCTCTAACTCAATAATGTGCTCAAATACCCTATCTGGAAGTCGACCTACTGGAAGGTCTCCGAATACTACCTTGTGCTTCTGTAGTAAGGCCTCTATATCTGTTGGATGTTGTGTGGCCTCATCTGGTGGTTTCTTGAAGGTAACCATACACTCTGAAACCCACCCAATATCTCCTTGCAGAGTACTGCCTCCATCCTATGTGATGTCACTGCTGTGGGAGGATAGGTATTCATCCCTCTCAATACCACCTTTTGTCCTTATGCTCCTGTAAAATCAATCTCCTTGGTATGGTAATTTGTGGAATACTTCCCTATGGAATACAACCACTGAAATCCTAGTACCACATTCATGTTAGGTACACATACCACATAGAATGTCTCTATCACTGTATAATTCCCAAGCGTTACCTTTAATTTAGGAATCCTTTGACTACACTCCATGGTGTGACTTGCTGCTACTACCGAAAACCCATCAAAGCTCTCAGTATGAATGTCTCTCTTTTCAACCCATGCACCATCAATAAAGTTGTGGGATGCCCCACCATCTATCAGTACTCCCACTTTGTGGCCTTGTACGATACCTCTGATCCGAAGAGTGTGGAATCTAGGAACCCCTGTCATGGCAGCAATGGTACCTCTTGAGGCCTGTCCCTCTACAACTATCTCTGTTGTCTCTCCCTGCTTCTGATCCTGGTAATCCTCATCCTCCTCACTGTTTGAATAAGCCTCTATGTAGTAGGCCTTTCCTTTTCCTAAACATCTGTGACCTGGTATCCATGGTTTCTGGCAAGTGAAACATAACTTTTTTCTTCTAAGGTCTGTCGGGTATCATTGTCCATCCATTCTTTATTGGGCCATGGTTTCCTTTCTTTATATTTAATAAGAACATTGGTCCTGGGAGGAAACCTATTTTTGGGCACTGCATCTTGCAAGTCTCTAGTTCATCTGATGGAATCTGCTAGGGTTGTGGGCCTATAAGACTTGACCCATCCCTGTAAGGGTTCAGTGAGAGCCTCAGTGAACAACATAATCAACCTAATCTCTGATATATATGTGACCATTACTGCTATCCTATGAAACTCAGAAATAAAATCATCTGCACTCCTTTTCTGCTTGAGCTGTGCCAGCTCCCTAAAGTGTACCTCTAGATCCTTCCGATCAAACCGCTCAATGAGCCTTTGTGTAAAATCTGTGCATGACGTGATGGTGTTGTGACCCAGTGTCACTAACTTGTGGTACCACCACTCATGTGCTTCTCCATCCAAATGAAAAGTAGCCAATTTAATGGCATCTGTCTCAATCATGGGGTTGAGTTGGAAGTAAGTATCCAATTTTTGCACCCAATTCCTAGCTGGGCCACCCTAGGTGCTCTCAAAGGTAGGGATAGTCAGTTTCCCTACGGTGCTCATTAACTCATAGTTCTGGGTGAATGGCCTATTGTAAGATTTAGATTTTTTATTGCTTTTAAAGTGGAAGAAGTTAGTGAAGGTCATGGCTGAATGGAAGTCCTCTCCTAAAGCCCTATATTCTCTCAGATAGGCACTCATGGGTTCTTTTGGTTCTGCTTGTGCTAGAGGCACTGCAGCTGGGCTATCTAAGGATTGAGGCATGGTAGGTCAAAAAGGCTTGTATATATGAGGATGGCTCTGTATGTTGGTATGTAAGTGCTCTCTACTACTGTTGGTGGATACCCTATCACTATTGGGAAATAAGGCACTGTGTGGGGTGGGTCCATTCTTCTCAGTCATTTTCCTGAAGGTGCTCATCATTTATTTTTTCCCAGTGGTGAGTTCTTTTATGGCTGATATGAGACTATTGAAAGCTATTTTATCATCATCAGCCATTGTTTCTTTGCCTTTTTCAAACTGATACTCTCTGTTCCCCAAATCTATGTCCTCTAACTCCTCTTCTCTGTCTCTATACCTCTGTCTCTTGTGAGTAATGTTGTATGGGTCTCCTGGATTCATTTATAATTTTTGCATGCCCACAAATGGCAAGGAAAATAGCTCTGATACCACTGTAATATCCCAAACTGATATTTTCCTATTTATGTGTATACTGTAGATGGCTAATAGACTTACTCAATCAAATAGGAAAGAAAACCCCGAACTTTGCATGCATGTAGTTGCATGCAAATATGTGCCCTAGAAAATATTGAGATGCTATAAAATAGGAGAAATCAATGCATGTACATACCAGTATATAGATCAGCTGATGGTGAAGAGACTGGTCCCAGCATGCAAGGATTCTACTGGAGGAATAAGGAGATACACCAAATCATCCTCCATAGGTGAATGCGCCCTCCTCTCAAACTATATAAGCTCCGGAATAATAAATAAGCTGTTGCTGGAAGCTCAAATGATGTGCACTAGGGTTATAATACCCCTCCGATGATGATGGAAGCAACATGCAGAAGTTCTGAACCCTATAGGTAGGAAAATGAATTGCTTTGTCTCTAATCACGGTGACATGGTGTGATGGTGAAACCCTCTGGCTGGATGAATAATCAACCTCCCAGCATAACTACTGAATGTAACCTGATGATGAACTAGTGCTGAACTTGGATGATCCAACCTAATGATGAACTAGGGAAGATAGATTTCACTGCCAAAATACACCAGTTCGTTGAGCATGTGCTCAACCTCAACTTAGCTCGCTGATCTCTCTAATTCGACTCCACAATTCAATTATCACATAAGTGACTTCTCTATTCACTTTATCTTTCTTTTATAACTATCAACTGTGAAAACCCTAACTTTTGACCTAATTAGGTCACTTTATCTTCTGATTTGTAGTTGACTTGCATGCATGCACATGGAGACTTAATTGGGTGCATGCATCATTAAATAATTCCCAGATGTCATGCATGCAGGTGGCCTTTGGCTCTAGTGGCCCTCTTCGACCCAATGGTGATATAATATTGATGCCCTAGATCTTCTATATATGGCATCAGTCTTCAGTTGATTCCTTGACTGTCAGTACCCGCTCGAACCTATAGGAATCACATAGATTAGCAGGTTGGTCCTCAATGCCTAAGTAGAAGAGGACATTACAATGTTTAAGGGAGGATTTCCCCACTAGGTTTTTTCCTCTTTGCTTAGTTGTATGGACAAGCACTATCTAAAGGGTGACTAAGCCTTGTTGCTAGGCCCTATATTTTTTTATATTTTCACATAAATTTAGGATTAATGGGGGGTTGTTAGAATAATCAAACCCATAGTTACCCATATTTGACATTAATTAATCATTTTTGTCTTATTCCTAGATTCCTAGATTCCTTACTATGCTAGTTGGCATCCACTTGCACCCAGAAGTCAAAAAATTGCAAAGCTGGCTTAAGGATCACTTTAGAAACATCCTGGAATAATTTTTGGCAACTTTGCTGTAATTCCATAATAGTAAAAGTGCAGTTCTACTTTCTCTGAAAGCTGCCTTGCTTTTCATCAGTTTTAATGAAAAAGTGAAAAGCTATTCTACTAAGTAACCGTCTAGTTTTTTTCCTTTACCATACTCCTTTTTCTCCATACAAAACCATGTATATAATATCTTTCCATCACTTATCAGGTGATGCATCTGATTCAGCGAATTCATGAGCATCTTGACAGATTAGGAAAGTGATTTATGCACCTATGGGGGATTTTGACTGGTTTAGTAAGCCTGTTTTTTGTCCAATTCGAATAAAATCCTTATGATTTTGAATATCTGATGTAATTATATATTTGGACAGCCTATTACTTGATGAGGTTGGATGTTTTACACTTTTTCAATACAGGATTGAGTTATGCTCCAATTTCAGTCTCCTTTTTGTGGAATTTTGCATGTTTGATTAGCAATTTTGTGTGTGTAATTGTTCTACTGCTTGGCTCCAATTTCCACACACATGATATGAATACTCTTTCTTTCATTTATACATGTTCATTTTTCTCTGAATTGATTAGTTGCACTAGTTTGAATTAGCTTTTGATTTAAAAAAAACCAAAAAAACAAAAAAAACAAAGCATTTGTATCGTAAGGAGGAAACTGCATTCATGCTTTTAAAGCTCGACGTTTCGATCTCACTCTGAGATCATCATCAGGAGTGCTTCCACAAAAATCCATTGAGAGGCCAAAGAGCCGTTATAAATATGGTAATGTAAGAGGTTAAGAGGTCAAAAAAGGAAATAGGTCAGTTTAGGTTTAAAAACTTCAAGTAGATAAACTAAGTCGTAAAGGAGTTTGCAATTGCTTATAAAAGGTGTTATGGAGAGAAATTCCTATGGCTTGGGGTACCACAACAGACATCTTGACTCCAGAAATCAATCCTTTCCAATATGCAATAGAAATTAAATATCTAACACTGAAGGATCAGACCTCGTACCTTATTCCGGATGGTTGAAATAGATCCCCGTTGAGATTTCCAACTTCAGCTTGAATCGATAGATTACTTCCTCAAAAACAAGTAAACAATACAAGAATACTATATATATTGGTGTTAGATCTGTTCTAGCATATATAATCAACAATGGATAAACATTTGAAAACATCCATGGATAAAATACTCATTCAAACATACATTATTGGACAGGAAAAGATATTTCTATTAATATAAAATCAGAGATTACAATGGATACAACCTCTGTCGGCATGTCTGAGAATCGGAGAAAATGAATCCCACTTGGGCCTCCAACACCTCAATCCTCCATCTCTCGATAGAAAGCTCACAAGAAAAATGCAAGCTTGGGAAGAACACAAAAGTGCTCCAAGGGACAAAGGGATGCAGAATCAAGCACAAGTTCTGGCAACAATGGACTATAGTTTCTTTGCTCTCAATTCTCTCATATGCCTTCAATGTACCATAGAGTTCCTTATATAGCTTTTCAAAGGGGTAATGAAAGGTCGAATCCAAGCGATCTCAAGGCATAGGGAAGGCCAGGAGTTAAGTGAGTCGGATCCATGTCAAGGAAAACTCCAAAAGGATTTGGATTTTGTACACATCCCGATGTACGTGGTTTTAGGAGTAAAACCCGCGTATATATGCGATTAAGAGTTTAAAAGTTGTGTATATGAATTTTGACATGTTTTTAGGGATGGTCAAGGAAACATCAAAGGACAAAAAATGGTCCAAGGGTTCTAAGGAGTCTACAGAGGGACAGGGGAAGGCCATACAAGTGTGATTCACTTGGAGTGCTAAAATCAGCTATAACAGATGCCCCCTAATGTGTGAGGTCAGAGGGGTCATACGATGGCCAAAATACATTATAAGTCCATCCCAGAAGTGGAGTGATGAAGGATCCCAAATGGAAGACCAGCCACCTAATCAACATAGTACAATGATACAACTCTGCACATAATTGCAAATACATATAGCAGTCCCGGATACATAAGAGTACAATGGCCATGAATAGGCATGATACAAGATATCACATAAGTGGTCATCACCACGTATAATATACATAGATCAGAATCTCCATGATGAAGATATACAAAGGACCATGATCTCCATAATAGATGAAGATATATAATGGATCAAGATCTCCATAATGGCTAGAAATGTCTGACATATACTGGATCAAGTCACGAGAGCTGAAATCTCATGAACACTGGCACGATCAAGGAGGTAGCATATAAGAGATGCCACCAATCTAGAAGGTCTTCTACACAAACCACTATGAGTACATGTCCTACTATGTGAATAAAGGTGTCGAGGTTGAACATAGTAGTCCATCATTTGATTACCAGTCATTGATGTATACCGTCAACAGGCACGAGATCACCCACCGATAATGAAAATGGGAATCAAGGTACTAGAGTGCAAACTAAAAAGTGTGAATAAATGTGTTGAGGTCAAACACTTGAGAGGATCCATCGATCAGGGGACATTGATGTATTCCCAAAGACTATCGATAGTGAGAGAACCTGCCACTGATGACTACAAGTCTGAAGGCACTCAAACTGACTCTAGATTCCAATCCTAGAATAAATGATCTGAATTCGATGGGATGAAATCCACTGGAAGGAGGGAATTAAGGCATCCCCCATCATCCAACACGAGGTACTCAGCAAAGTTGTATAATGTGGAAGGAATTGATCATAAGGTGCACAAACCAATAACTGTACCGAGAATGGTTGACATGCAAAGTCAAGATAACTGAGGAATGGCTGACTTAGGTTTCAACTTCCTTCGAACAAGAGCATAACGGCGAATGGTGATTGAATAAAGGCATCATAGACTCGATATACAAACTGGTACATCTCTTCGACACAAGAGGCATCGACAGAGGCTCCATGGGGATTGGAAGCTTAACCAGTCGGTGGAGATAAGCTCAGATAAACATGTACAACTCCTAAAGTCAAACTATAAACCCAACCAATAGATGTGATATACAGTGCTCTGTTCGAAGGTGACATGACTCGACAGCTGCCAAAGATAACATCTTTCCTTGTCTGGATTTTTGTTTTTTTTGATTTTTTTGGAATTTTTCAAATATTTAAAAAGCTTGAAAAAGAATAAAACTGCTTTATAGTTACATACTAGGAGGAGATGAGTGTCATAGGGGCAAACAAACTAGTTCCAAGCAGTGGAACATACCTATGCTCAATGCAAGGATACATGTGTAGGATATCGACACTCAGGGAAAAATCCCCTCTCAGTAAAAAGGGAATCAAGCTGCAACGGATATATAAAATGGATTTGCATGGCTAGACATGAGACAAGCTCGGGCTATATGGATGAAATGCAATGTTAGGAAAGCCGGCATAAAGCTCAATAAGGTAGGAAAAGCTCATGATAATGCAATTACAACTTGACATAAGGGAGTCCTGAGGGAAATAGGACAACGAAATATCAAGAGGAGTATGAGGCTCTTGTGAAATGTCATGGCAGTACTATACAAAGGACTCCCACACCCTAAAGGACAAATCGTCAGCATGGGCACCAAATGCAAATAAGGCACTAACTAGGTTACCCATGTACGGTCAAGCTCTACCACTCACACCATGCCACTTCTAAAACAACAAGAAGGTTCCGTGACATAATAGAGTGGGTTCGTACCTAACGCTATGATGAAACATTCATAAGGTCATGAAAAATTGAAATGGTGATGAAACCTAACCTATATGCCAGTTTAGACATGATACCTGAGATCGACACAAATGGGTCAATCCAACCGCTGAAACGACACTTGAAAAGGTCTCCTACATCATGAATTAGGTCAAAAATGGTCCAAAATGATTAGAATTGGTCCAAACTATAGGAAAGGGGGTAAAAATTAAAAAAATTTGAAAATTTTCTATAAATAGTAAAAAATTCAAAACCTTATAAAACATTTGAAATTTTTACCCAATTGAGCTCAGATTTTCAACAACGAATTCTGGGAGATCTAGCCGGCGGAATCCACTATCGTTTCTTCCAGGTACTTACCCATGCTCTTCTCTTCCATTTCAATGCAATTTTTATCAAATTCCATGGTCATTTGGGGTATCTAGGCCAATCTAAAAAAGGCATTGTGGCCCATGTGAAAATTGAGGGTTTTTATACGTATAGGGCTAGATATATGCGGAAAATGCCCTCACAGTCACGTACATACGCGGCTGTTTGGAAAACAATCGCGTATGCGGTCACGCATGAGGTTTTTTAAGTAATCTAATGGGAAAACTTGCAATTTTTTGTACAGGATGGTCCTAGAATGGAGAGAGCATGAACATGGTGATGTAGAGGAGGCAGTAAGGGCCGATCTAATGGCTCAACAAGCACTACATGCATGTGGACTCTACAAGTTTTGGTTTCTTGGTGGCTTGAGGGCCAAACCAAGACTATTGCAGATGCTGGTGGATTATTGGGATCCATACTTTGAGTCCTTCCAGATAGATGGGATGTCCCTCACCATAGAGGTGGAGGACATATACTTCATTACTGGACTTTCCCAATGTGGGGAAGTAGTGAACCTTTGTTCTTGCGGTGGGACCGGAGGTCGCCTGACTATCAATGAGTACATTGTGGTGTATTGCTATCTAGACAAAGAGAAGGTGGGGAGTCAGATCCCCACCAACTCTATACAGGTACTGGGCCTAAAGGCCATCTTACTAACATTGGGTAGGACAGCAGGCTTGGCTTCACTCCACCAGTTCTCGCGGCCTTTGATGTTCTATGCAGTGGAGTGCATGAGACCCACGGTTTATGACTGGAGCACTACACTATTGAGCAACATGAAACATTAGATCGGTGAGTGTAAGATGGGTAGAGTGTGGAACTTTGGGTTCAACAGCATATTTAGCACATTTTTCTTTGAGCGTGTTCCAGGATTGAGCCCCAGAGTTGATGTTCCTCTTCACGGGGTTTGAGATCCGGACCAATGGTGTTGGGCAGATGCAATGCGCAGACTAGGAGGGGGTAGGGTGGCCAACCCCTATCTAGCTGATTTCTTTCCGTGGTGGCGATGACAGATAGTTGCCATCGATGACTACCCTTATGAGGGGATTGATTTCTAGGGGGACTTGGACATGCTGCTACCACCAGGATCGGCATATGGTGACATAGGTAACGAATCTCGACCCTCTCTTTTAAATTTGACTTATTTAATTTTTTTGTGTTTTCTGATTATATGGAATCAAAAGACATGTTTTTTGGGTGACAATATATAGTGACATCTACCATTTGCATGTAGATGTGGGACCACACCGGCCTGAAGGCTTCCCTCATCACAGACGAAGGGGAAGAGGAGATGATATCACGGGTGTGGATATGGAGCGGACGCTCCAGAGCATTCATACCAACTTTGTGAGGTTGACTCATAGGGTTCCCATGGCGCAAGTCGAGGACTTGCCTGAGGCTATGCAGTGCTAGGTGGTGGGTGTACCGCGAGCATGGGTGCGATTATTCCGACAGCTAGCTAGAGCCGTAGTGACCTTCCATGATCATAACCCCCCTCCTCCTCCACAGGATTAGATACCTGGGAGTTATACATTTTTTATTACGGTGTATTATATCTTGGTGGCCTGAGAGCCCCATTTTTGTATCATGACACTATGTATTACCACATTTTGGATGTTATATAAAATTTTTATAGTGATCGATTTATTTATTTACATGTGTAAAAATTTGTGTTTGTGACGAATTTATTGTGTATGAAACAAATGCCAATCTAACACGTAGTTAGCATATGATTCAGCAACTTGATTATTAATTATTGGAATATGTATGTATGTTATATTGTCAAATTGCCATTCTAATAATATCACATGTAAGAATCTCCTTAATAACGTCGGATCTCTAACATGGTACAAACCATTAAGCTGTGACACTACTAACTCCGAATCAAGACGTACCTCAAGAGAGAGAACACCATGTGAAATGGCATCCCGTAGAAGTTCAATAACGACACTATATTCAGCAACATTGTTTGAAGATGGCTGAAAACATACGCCTCCTGAAGACAGTACCTGACCCATAGGAGTATAAATCACCCAAGTAGCAGAGGCTGAGTGTTGAGTGTGATGGCTTGCACCATCCGTGAATCCTATGTAGGTGGAAGATTCCATTGACATCTGCCAAAAGAAATGGAAACTAATCACAAACTTGATCACTATAAGAAAAAGATGTAACTATGCAAAACTGTACAATAATACACAATAACCATCATTGGCTGAAAATAATGCATAGTACCTCTTGAGATAGAGCCCATTTCTAGGCTCCGCCAAGGTTGTTCCCTCATAATCCACTAACTCATAAGCACCCTTCTCTAACATACGTTTGACGATGTAAGGACCACGCCACATGGGGCTAAACTTTCCTACCCCCAAGGGTTCTTTCGGTTGATCCCACAAAAGGACCAAGTCTCCCTCACTAAACTTCCTTGGATGGACAGGCTTATCATACTGAACCTTTACGCGATGTTTATTTACTTCTAGAGCCACCTAGGCATCTCGACGCTCCTCATTAAGCTGCTCAAGGTGGACCAAAGGCTCCTCCAATGGTGAAGTGTCTGGTAAGAGTTCTACGGCTAGCTTCAAAGAAGGAATATTGCATTCAACTGGCAATATCGAATCCACTCCATGTACAAGTTGATATGGAGAAAAACCCGTGGTAGTCTTAACAACTATTCTATACGCCCACAAAGCAGGATATAACATGATGTGCCAATTATTCTTGCTCTATGTGATGGTTCGTTGGAGAATGGATTTGAGTGATTTATTCATTGCTTCTACCTATCCATTCACTTGAGGGTAGTAAGAGGAGAAATGCTCTTGTTTGTACCCTAACTTTGATGCCAACTCTTCCATCATACGATTCTAAAAGTGCGAGCCATGGTCAGTGACAAGCTCTTTCAGAATTCTGAACCGAGTAATAATCTAGTTTAATACGAAGTGCGTGTCTGTCTCACTGTCGGATTTAACTGTAGGCATAGCCTCAGCCCATGTCATGAAGTAATCAATAGCCACTATGATATGATGATTCCCCCCAGCTGAAGCTGGGTTTCCATCCATAAAATCAAGCCCCCACTTAGTGAAGGGACCGGCGGTGATGATGGGATGTAACGGGGCAGGTTTCAAGCACATATTGCATGCAAACACCTGGCAAGGGTGGCACCTTTTGACCGCATCTATATAATCATTAAAGATCGACGGCCAGAAATAACCCGCTCTTAAGATTTTTTGGGCAGTAGAAAGCCAAGATAAATGACCACCACACACCCCTCAATGGCAATCATTTAGCACTACCTCAGCCTATTCATGAGTTAAACAATGTCATAAAATGGAATCTACCCCACGATGGTACAAAGTATTATCCACTATGAGGTAATTCTTAGACATGTGACATAATCATCGACGTTCATCCCATGAGAGGTGAGTAGGGACCTTCAATGTTTGTAAATACATAATGATATCCCCATACCATGGGTCTAAAGTTGAGATTAAGAAGATATGTTCATCGATAAACGTATCTTCACAAACCAACTCCTCGGCCTCGCTTGGGAAATATAATCTCTGCAGAAATTAACGACTTCTTTGATTTTTCCAAAACAAACTCGAGATAGAACTCTTGCAAGATGACAATCCATTTATTATATTTTCCCCCAATCATCCTTCGAGTGAGGACGAATTGAAACGGATTGACATGGGCTACAACCAAGGTCTTGCGAAGGAGAATATAATGTCTCAACCGTTGAACCGCATGTACAGTGGCTAAAGCAAGCTTCTCAACATGAGAATAACGAACCTCTACATCAATAAGGTTTTGGCTCAGATAGTATATGACATGCTCTTGGAGCTCCTCATCCTCTTGAACCAAAACCTTACCAATCGTCTCCATGGATACGACCAAATAAAGTAGAAAATCACGGCTATAGTCTGGGGGACTAATCATTGGGGCCAATTCTAGGGCTCGCTTGAGCGCATTAAAGGACTCCTGGGCTCTCTCATCCCAACAAAAGGTGGTGTCCTTCTTCAAAAGATGCATGAAGCCTCTATTCAAATTGACAAAATTGACAACAAATCTCCGTAAGAAGTTTTCCATGCCTTGCAAACATTGAAGATGATGAATATTTTTCAGGGGAGACAACTAAAGTATTGCCTCAACCTTCAAAGGGTCGACTCTTATACCCTCTTTAGAAATGATGAATCCTAACAAGCGACCTGAATTCACACAAAAGATGCACTTGTGAGTATTTAACCTAACCAAATAATGGCGGCATCTTTTGAATACCAATTTCAAGTGATAGGAATGACGCATTCTCATACGAGAATGAGCAGTAAGGTCATCCAAAAATACCTCGATAATTGACTTGAGATCGTGGAAGACCAAGGTCATTGCCCAGTGAAAAGTAGCAGTGGCGTTATTAAGGCCAAAAGGCATTTTCGGATATGCAAAAGTACCCTAAGGACAAATAAATGCAGTCTTATGTTGGTCCTCAGGTTTAATTTGTATCTGATTATATCCAGAAAAGCTGTCCATGAAGGAAAAAACCTTGCTACCCACACACTCATCCAAAATCTGATCAATAAATGGTGTGGGGAAATTGTCCTTGGCACGATTCAAATCATGGAAATCAGTACATATGCGGATCGATCCCTGCTTCTTGTCCACCGGAATGGGGTTTGAAACCCACTCCATCAAGGGAACGGGATAGATAAAACCGGCTTTCAACAGTTTCTCTATCTCTGCCTTAATCGTGGGTGCTTTCCTAGGATTCACCGCATGCAAGTGTTATCGAATAGGCTTAGCGTTGGGACAAGTCTTAATCTCGTGTTCGACAATATGAGGGTCGATATCTGGCATTTCATTGTAAGACCAAGAAAAGATATCACGTAATTATTTAAACAGCTCGGTGTATTCTTGAATCTCAGCATGGGAACATTCTGCCCCAATATAGACATTCTCTATCCTACTAGGATTGCAAGAGATATTGATAGGAATCATTGAAGATATGTTTTCCATGTTTCTATCAGCCATTGGACCAAGAGAGCTTAATGGAACCATAGGACTACCAAATCTCTCACTAAGAACTGCCCTAAAGTCCTCACGCTCCAAGCGGTCAAGCTCGGGAAGAAAGTAAGATCTATGATGGAGTTCCTCCCATGGTGGCTCAACTCCCGACATGGCCTCAAT